>JACXGK010015708.1:0-10097 GCA_016801125.1 Novumbra hubbsi | reverse complement strand
TGTCTCCATGACGTTTCATATTACCATAGACCTGGAACATCTCAGGACATTCCATACACATTTCAACTGTCTCCATGACGTTTCATATTACCATAGACCTGGAACATCTCAGGACATTCCATACACATTTCAACTGTCTCCATGACGTTTCATATTACCATAGACCTGGAACATCTCAGGACATTCCATACACATTTCCACTGTCTCCATGATGTATCATATTAACATAGACCTGGAATATCTCAGGACATTCCATACACATTAAGGGACATTATGGAGTCACTCTTTACCTGAGTACCGTTTTGGCCTGACATCCAAAGATTCCAGACCTGGAACACTAAATACACACAGGGAGATAAAACTTTTTGGATTAATATTGCGTGATTCAAAATAAAAAAAGAGGGGTTGTTCTTTGACACTGATTTTGCATTTTAAGATGCAAGAGATTTAGGTTGAAGTAAGGTTTGAGTTGGACATGGAGATGCTTCTGCAGTACTGTGATGGTTAATGACAGCCGGATGAGAGTGTGAGGACAGTGAGAGAGAGTGAATAGAACAAGGGTGAGAAGGGATGAAAATAAAGAGAGAAAGAGATAGATGAAAAGCTGGAAAAGAGAAGACCTGGATGGACATGGAAAAAGGAATGAGGATGATATAGATCAACAGAAAGAGAAAGTATATAACTAGGAGGAAAAGGGACATAGTAAATAGAGAAAAGTAAGCATGGAAAGAGGGATGGACAAAAAGAGAGAAAGAGAATGAGCCGCAATAGTGCTGAATAGAAAGATGAGGGATGAACAGAGGGGAGAGGGGAAAGGGGGAGGGAAAACAGATGGAGAATTTGGAGTGAGAGAGAGAAGCAACAGGGCAGAAACGGTGACAGAGCCACAGGGGAGAGTGAAGGAAGTGGGAGCCATAAAAAGTGACAGGGTATCATTTCACCTGATGACGCAGGGCCCTCAGAACATAGACAGGTAGTGAGAGTTGTCAGAAACATAGACAGGTAGCGAGAGTTGTCAGGAACATAGACAGGTAGTGAGAGTTGTCAAAAACACAGACAGGCAGTGAGAGTTGTCAGAAACACAGACAGGTATTGAGAGCGTTGTAAAGTGAGCTGGGATCACAAATACCTATGACGAAGAATACTTTAGGACCAATAACCGAAAGGTTACTGGTTCAATACTCAAATCAGACATGGTTGAATATGTTGCTGTTCCTTGCTTAACCCTAATGGCTGATATGAGTCACTGCTCAAATGTAAAAATAACCACATTTAGCCAATGCAGACATGATGCTCAGTACAGTTTAGCAAGTGTCTGTGAACACACGCTATGGATAAGTTTGAGTTCATGCGTCTGTAGTGGAAAAGCATTTCGTTACTAAGAATAAGTGGTACATGCATGAAATCAGACATCTGTAAACCCCTCCTGACAGTTTCATTAGATCCTTTATAGACTTGAGAGAAATAAATATCCTGAACTGCTTGAATAACAAAGGTGCCTTGGAATCAAGCTGGGAGGCACTGCTGCCTAAGAGGCCCATGATGGTAAAACAACTCTGCACATTCTTCTGCATCAGCCAATCAAATCAAAATAGCGAACAATTAATCACGCTCCAAAAAGTAAATTCATAAACCTAACCTTAACCTTTCTTTAAAAAATTCTAATGTTATTGAAAATATGTTACATGTTAGTCATTTTGTCGGCGCTACCATCCACATTGACTTACATATATTACGTACATATCTTATGTCCGAGGACCCTAAAATGACCCTTCTTCCCCCTTGCAAGCTGTGGATTCAGAGTGCTAACATTTTGGATAGTTAGATTTTAGGATAACTGCTACCTGCCTGCGTCTATCTAATCACTAACCAGTAATGAAGCCTGTAAGTTAGTGTCAAATGTAAGTCTGATACAGAACAATGGTCTGGGTTGATTTAACCTGGGCGGAGTTGCTCAACCATCAGCCTGTGAGGCAGAAGTGCTTCCCAGGCACTTTCCAGGGAACTTCTGTCATTTATGCTTTTGGATCTCCCTAGTCCGTGTGCCTCTTCCAATATCATTCCACTTCCTTTCACTCTGTCAATGACAAAGAGTTAAGTACAGTTGACTGACACGAGCAAATGGGTCTGTATTTTTTTACCCTTACAGACAAATGAGCTAAACAACAACTCAACAATGCCAGACAATGTCACGAGGCAGAAAGCATTCATTTACAAAAATCTTAGAAAAAGAATGCACAGAATAGTTCTTCCCATTGAAGTCAATGATGGCAATCAAAGTGAACAGGCAGCCATTGTGAGTGTCCCCTTGAGTTTACCAAATTACTAGGCTTTGAAGCTTCAAGCCTTTCTATGAATTCCATTTCTATGACTCCTGTAGTGTTCGATATATAATATTATAAATGTGTCTATTAGATTGATTGTCAGACTAGGTGTCTCAGCTCTTTTACTCACAGTCAGGCTATCAACGCAGCACACATTACCCGTGACAATTTGATGGAGTGTCACTCCCACAGGAGGCTGGAGTGATCCACATGCCCAACGCCAAAAGGACACCTGATATCGAACCGTGAGGTGGAGAGAAGGAAATCAAAGCCGGGAGAGTCTGTCGTATCATTGACATACCAATCTGAGACCACACTTATGCTACCGACCCAATTTCATAGCATGTGTTGTCTATTACATTACAACCACGAGTGGCGTGTAAGTGAATTAAGTCAATGTCCTTGTCAGGTGACCTGCTGATCGAGAGGTTTTACTGTGCATCTTTCCAATCCAAGAAGTACTTTGACCGTGAGATTCTAGCCAGCTATCATTGTCCTTGGTGGTTTGTCCTTTAAAATCCACCACAGCAAATCATTGGTTCGCTCTACACAGAATCAGACAAGAGTAACCCTCTTCTCTCTACTTCGCAACCTGCATCAGAGCTCGCGTGCTCATTATCCCTCCCGGCAGAAACTAGCACAGTTAAACAATTGACTCAATACTTGCATTAATATCAATGAACTCATCATTAGCTAATCAATTCTCCTGGAGTTTGTCTCCATGCCCTGGTGTCAGCTACTAATCTGAGACTAAGTGATAAGAGCATGGGCATCTCATTAAAGACAGATGGATAGGCTCAATTGGACTGAATTCTGGCCTCAGTAAACATTGCAACGATGGATGACTTTGACTCCTGTGTGTGAAAAGCCCACCAATAAACTTGAAAAAATCAATGTGCCCTTTTTCCGTGGCACATGTAAACTATAGGAAGAGGGAAGTCCCAATGTTGCATGAAAAAGAGAGATTAGGCCAGGAGGCTTTCAGAAAGTTTTCAGAGTGTTGATTTTGTATTATTGCTTCATACACAGGCCTATTTTTTATACTGACAGTTGAAATAAACAAAGCACGTACTACTTCCTGTAACATACATGTACAAAACAAATGTTAATTATCTCGGATGAGTCTTTGTCATTGTGTCAAACCAAAGGCAACCAAACATTGAAGAAATGCACTGTCCCCAGTCGTTCCCTCATCGTGTGATATGGGTCAGTTAGGGTTTCCTCTTTTTTTATGTTGTAAAACTCAGAACTCAACTGAACTCTTGGTTTAGAGTAGCATAAAGACCACACAAAAGATCTCACGTGAAACCAATTATTATTCCTTCTAGCATCTCAGTCTAACCAATACAAGATACACACAGTCAAAGACGAGGCAATTTAATCCAATGGGATTCTCCATTGATGTGTTTCTCAAGGGGCCAAACATTAAAAAAATTAAATCACTGTAAAGAGCTTCACACAGCTTCCCTGTTTCCTGACTTCAAAGACTTAGAGAACACAATCGCAGCTTATAAGGCAGCGTTTTAAATAAGTTTCCATTGAGGAGAGGGATGTGTAATGTCGGTGTAAGCTGATCCTATTTTCACTCTCTCCAGGGTTATGGTACACATTTTAAAGTATACTGTCTCTGTTGCAATCTGCATGGTGCCTGTAGAGTCAAGAGAGAATGCTTGGGGTGTCAACATTTAAAATTTTGAAGTTCCACACCATATATTTCAATGTCTCTTAATAGCTCACTTGTTACGCTAGGGTTGTAGGTTTGATTCCTTAAAATGGATAAGACTATCTACTAAATCAGTGGTTTTTAAACCTCTTTTAGGGACCTCCAACTGTTCCATACACTTTGCTTTTAAAAAGTGGACATCATTGATACCGTATATCTTTTTTTTGCAATCAATCCAAACAACACTTAATAATGAAAAAGCTATATGTAAGTATATATACCCTTTATTTAATTCTTTTCAGAAGCACCAGAAGGCAGCCATGACAGCTTCAGGCCTTCCAGCTTTGCATGCTTGGATGTGTTGCAGTTTCTGCCATTCTTGCCTTCCTGTTCATCCTCTTTAGCACTGTCAGATTGGTGAGTTTTATTGAACTGTTGTCTTCAGGGCAGTCTGTATCACGTTTTCTTCAACATTTCAGTATTTCTCTCCATTCATCCTACCCTCAATCCTGACCAGTCTCAGTCTCTGTTGCTGAGGCTCATTCCCATAGCAAGATGCTACTACTACCACACTTTACCATAAGGATAATTCCCATAGCAAGATGCTACTACTACCACACTTTACCATAAGGATAATTCCCATAGCAAGATGCTACTACTACCACACTTTACCATAAGGATAGTTCCCATAGCAAGATGCTACTACTACCACACTTTACCATAAGGATAGTTCCCATAGCAAGATGCTACTACTATCACACTTTACCATAAGGATAGTTCCCATAGCAAGATGCTACTACTATCACACTTTACCATAAGGATAATTCCCATGGCAAGATGCTACTACTACCACACTTTACCATAAGGATAGTTCCCATAGCAAGATGCTACTACTACCACACTTTACCATAAGGATAGTTCCCATAGCAAGATGCTACTACTATCACACTTTACCATAAGGATAGTTCCCATAGCAAGATGCTACTACTACCACACTTTACCATAAGGATAGTTCCCATAGCAAGATGCTACTACTATCACACTTTACCATAAGGATAGTTACCATAGCAAGATGCTACTACTACCACACTTTACCATAAGGATAGTTCCCATAGCAAGATGCTACTACTAACAAACTTTACCATAAGGATAGTTCCCATAGCAAGATGCTACTACTACCACACTTTACCATAAGGATAGTTCCCATAGCAAGATGCTACTACTACCACACTTTACCATAAGGACAGTATCTGCCAGGTGATGAGTGCTGGCGGCACTACATGGTTTTTTCTTCTTCTTTCTCTCTTTCTTCAAGAGATCTTTTTCCGCATATTATTTTTATTTATTTATTGTCATGTACCTTTATTTAGGTGGTTCTCTCAACTTTGAAGACAAACTCTAAAGCTCTGTTAGTTTGGCTATTGGGTAATGGGTCATCTCACTGACCAAAGCCATTCTGGCCTGGTTATTAGTTCTAGGAATAGGGGGTTTCAAATAATTTCACAGTGGAGTCCACTGTACTCCTGGAAATGTTCTTAACAGCGTGCACAACTTAGGAAGAAACCTAGAGAAGAACCAGGCTTTGACCCTAGGCCTATCCAAATTCAGTATAATATATAAGCAGAAAAAACAGCCCAGACTACATCCAGGTACCTAAGACTAATTTCATCATATTGCCTTGCTGCTTCCTCAACTGTATTGGCACCAATTTAAAGAAATCTTGATATTAATAACCAAATGTTATTTCAATTTACAGACATATAAGCTTGGAAGCAGGCATGTCTGCTCCAGCAAAAGTATTAATTAACCTTGCTCATCACAGATATAGGCTCCATGTCAAATCCATCAATTAGTCAAGGCTGATCCATGGACAAAACAGAAATACATCCCGTTTACATTCTTGGCAGAAAAATAACATGTTCAAAATCCAAGTTAGGACTATTTTCAGTACAAAACACAGCACCTGTTCTTCCAGAGTAGTTATATAAGCACTGCAACAGTGTGCATGGGATCGGTTGTCACAGCCAATCCGACAGCAGCGTTGATTGGACTGACACCAGTTGACCAGATTAGAAAGATTGGTCTTTCTCTGATGGTTCAGCCTTTCATAGCACTTCATTAGACCGACATTCACTGCTGATAGCGGCCACTCGCCAGCAATCGATCACTATTCACAGATAAAATGTACCGTATTCTTTAATGGCTGACCCAAAAATGATTTAGACATCAGTCTGCATACTGATATATTGTATTGTGAGATATTTTGTACTCTTATAATATAGTTCATTGGTATACAAGACATTTTACAAAATGGGGGAATATTACTTTCCTGTCACTAACTCATAAATGTATTATGCTATGCTAATATTGTTATTAGCTGGTTTTTGAGAATTTATTAAATGAGTGGAATTAGGGTCAGAGAATTTGCAAGATGTTTGTGTTCTAGAACAAGCATAGAGCAACACATTGCTACATCAAAATGTTTTTCGTTCATATCCAGGCCTTCTCTCTCCTGATAACATTGTGCAAGGCACCAATAGAGTTTCACTTTAGCACAATTCCTAAGCGGTGAAAAGATACACTTAGTGTACATTAGAATTCATGGTATGTAGGAACTGAACCACACAAGTCCACTTATCATTTCATTGCGTTTTGGACTCTTTTGTATAATTGATAGATAATTATAATGTTTTCTTTATCAATGTAATACAAAATCTGACATTTGTTTTAACATTTCAAATGTTATAAATACAAAATAAATTAGGTTATCATGACGTAACAACATAAAGTGCCTTGCCCATTTTTTTCAATACCTTGATGAACTTTCACACTACTGAATTGCAAATGTTATATTCAACCCCCGTACCCAAACTGTACCATCTAAAAACATGAGTAAACAAGCTGCAAGGTGGTCAGATCTCAGAGTTGCCACATCGTGCTGTTTGGGATGCTTCTCATCAGCTGGGACCTGGCAACCTGTTGGCCATCATCTCAACCCAAAATGGAGATTCACAAGTGTTGTCCAAATATCTCTCTGACACCAAAATATGGGAAGCCGTTTTTGCAGCAATAAAGGGTCCTACCAAAGACAAAACAGTTGTAGTTCAGCGAAATTTGACAATTGATCAGTAGTTGAATACCTTTGCAAGGCACTATACATACATTACTCCAAAGAGTTCATCAATAACTGACGCCAAATTTCTAATACATTACTCTTCTTAAAGGACAACGAGTAAACAGGGATATATTCATGACAAAAAAGATTAGGGTCAGGAGTTCACAGGATTACTTCCATCAATACTCCTCCTCCTCTTCAGTCCCACATTCTCTCCATCTTGGCTTTCGTGGTAACCATCAGTGTATCCCCTCACAGTCTCGGTCCGTTTGTCCTTCGAGGGGAAGGTCTGGCCAGGCCCAAGAACCTGTCTGATGGTCATGTTTACCCTGGAGGCCTGGATGTACCTGAAGCACACAGCCCAGTCCTCCTTTGCCACAGACTGGATCAGAGTGGCCTCTCCCTGAATAGGATCCTGGATGAGCCCCAGGTCTGACCCTAGGACTTCTGCCTCAAGAGAGGGGTGTAAGGGATCTCCCTCTGGGGCGGGGACGACACGAGGCACGGCGTGGTAAAGGAGGCGGCTGTGTCCTGACATTACCATGACGTCACCGCTGTGCATGTACATGGCAGTAGGGAGGTCTTCCCTCCGGGTTCCACCGAGTAGGAAGATAGCCGATTGGCCAAAACTGCGGACAACCCCCACCCAAAAAAAGAGTAAGACCGCAGTGACCAGACAAAAACGATAGCAACAAAAAACTGCAGTAGCATTCACATGCAAATGTACAAATACCGGAAGTCCATTTTGGTGGAATTAAGGCAACAATATCAAAATGTGAAAAACACAGAAAGCACTGGTTAAATGGTGAAGAACAAAAAAAAAAAACTCCTTCACTCACCTGAATGAAAGCAGGGGTTGAGTGTGGTCCAGTTCCGACTCATCCACGTGGATCCCGAGCGATGAATCAGGGCGGTAGTAGTTGAGGATTCCAGCCTCTGCCTTGAACCCAGGGAATTGACAGGCAGCGGCTACAAGGCCAGATAACGATTGGAGATCACATGGGAATGGAGTGTAGTGGCCCGCTGAGTATGTCTGCAACGGAAGGTATAAAAAAAAAAAAAAACTAATCAAAGTATTCACTTTATTTCCCTTCCTTCTGAAGTAACCAAATGGCAATTTCACACATATCGTCTGTGTTGCACAAACATTTTATAGGTCTTTGTTGTATAGCATTTCCCTATAGTACAGGACTTTTGCAGGATCTTGAAGATAAATAAGACAGTTGCCTTAAGACCAGCATTCAAATCTCAGGGTAGGAGAACTGATCCCAGATCTGAAAAAGCCAACAAACACTTTGTGAATGATTATTTAGATTAAATGACCAATTGGGTTGCAACAAAAAGTGCTAAAATCCCAAAGCAGAAAAAAACGACCCATCTCCCTGTTCTAGGTTAGCATTGCAGACCTGTCTTTCTCTTCTAGATTAGCGTTGCAAACCGGTCCCTTGTCCTGGTTAGCATTGCGAGGCTGTCACTCTTCCTGGTTAGCGTTGGGGCACGACCCTTTGTGTCGGCCTTCTGCCGTACATGATGAGTAACCACAAGATAATCAGTGTTGCCGTTCTAAAACACCCAAATTAGCTGCAAGCTAGCGCCCTTGCTAGCTGCTGAGCCCGCTACCACACCACCAGCCAAAATTAGGCAGGCGGAGGGATCGAGGGACGGGGAGGTGAGAATGGAAGACCAGCCGCAGACCCCTGCTTAAAATGCAGCAATTGTTGTCAGACATTTGGCACCGCGAGAGCCAGGATTGGAGCTAATGAATCAGGTGTGCAACTCCAGGCTCTTTTAATGGGACAGAGGACTAAACACGTTGGATGTCATTAGCATATAAACGAGACAGGCAGGCGTCATGCCTGCACGATTACAGATGAACTGTCTTGAAAAGAGCAAACAATGCTAATAAGAGCCAATTGCCAAAGGCCTCTGTGATCTGGAGCACACGCGCTCGCCACACCAATCAGCCCCACGCATCCAAATCCCTCTTTAATATTTCATACAGACCATAGATACTTATAGGTGTTCAGTTTTAAGTGGTGATTAGTAATCTATTCTATGTCATCGTAAAATCATCAAGGTGGTTGGATGGCAAAACGAAGCAGTCACATAGAGAGTACACAACTTTTTGAACATATTCTCAGTGGCACAAAGAAGTGTAGAAGAGAGCCCCATCTCCATGCTGCAGTACTTCAGAATCATCAAGACAGTCAATGCTGAGATCAACAGCGGATGTTTCCTATTCCTGGACATGGACGTTGGTCACCATCAAAACATCCCTCCAGATCAAATGTACAACCGCTCACAAAGAGGAAGCAGACACAGGGAATTTTGCAAAGACTCCAAAGGGAACAGAACTGGGTAGACAAACACTCCCACACCACCTCACTATAAAGATGCATACCAGACCACCTCACCACAGAGATACCCATACCAGATCACCTCAACGCAGAGATACCCATACCAGATCACCTCAACGCAGAGATACCCATACCAAACCACCTCACCACAGAGATACCCATACCAAACCACCTCACCACAGAGATACCCATACCAAACCACCTCACCACAGAGATACCCATACCAGACCACCTCACCACAGAGATACCCATACCAGATCACCTCAACGCAGAGATACCCATACCAGATCACCTCAACGCAGAGATACCCATACCAAACCACCTCACCACAGAGATACCCATACTAGACCACCTCACCACAGAGATACCCAAACCAGATCACCTCACAACAGAGATACCCATACCAGACTATCCCACCACAGAGATACCCATACCAGATCACCTCAACACAGAAATACCCATACCACACAACCTCAACACAGAGATACCCATACCAGACCACCTCACCACAGAGATACCCATACCAGACCACCTCACCACAGAGATACCCATTACACCACACCACACCAGAGATTAAAAAAAGCTAAAACATAATGTATTTTTAAATTAACATTATTAAAGCATCATTAAAGCATAAT
>JACXGK010015706.1:0-10093 GCA_016801125.1 Novumbra hubbsi | reverse complement strand
GTCTGCAGTGTAACTGGCTACCAGGATGTCTGCTGAGTGGCTGTCTGCAGTGTAACTGGCTACCAGGATGTCTGCTGAGTGGCTGTCTGCAGTGTAACTGGCTACCAGGATGTCTGCTGAGTGGCTGTCTGCAGTGTAACTGGCTACCAGGATGTCTGCTGAGTGGCTGTCTGCAGTGTAACTGGCTACCAGGATGTCTCTGTGCTGTATTCTACAATGCAATGATTATGCATTGCAGCGTCACCAATATAAAACTCTTGTTTAACATATAGGGTGTACCTATTAAGTCCACTTACGCTCTATGCATACTGCCGTCGTTGGATTGAAATCAGAAAGGTAAAACGAATATCTGTGATGTTTTAATGTCTCTACCAATGTATGTCCTTGTCCATGTAATGTAATGTCATTGGAATATAAGCAAAAATGTGTCATTTTGTGCAAGCTTCATTGACACCATCCCAGGTGCATTCGTATAAGCCCACAGGGATGAATACATTACCCGCAGTAAATCCCTACAGGCAGTAGCCCTCATAAGAAAAGTGTAACTGGAAAGAACAAACCTAACGCAGTACAGTGTTGCTGCTGGGATTTGCTGCAATAGAGCAGGGAGTTGACTTAAACCCCCAAGGTCACATTACTTAGTAATGTTCAGACACGAAAATAGAGCTTTATTTCTGTACATGGACTTCTGCAGCCATTTGTTGAACCCATTTTCAACCAATTTCCAATTCCAATTCGGTTTGCTTCTCTAGTGCCCTTTGCTAACTCTGGAGTCCTTCTGTTGGTGAGGACAATCCATGGTCCTGCGGCACTGATTTGATTATGTAAAGCCTGAGAGGAGCGTGTTCTTTCCTTAGCCAGCATTCTGATGCCATTTCCTGGGGGCAGAAGGAGGATTGAGAGAGAGAGGGATGAAGGGATAGAAGGATGACTGGGAGAGGGATGAAGGGATAGAAGGATGACTGGGAGAGGGATGAAGGGATAGAAGGATGACAGAGGGATGAGGGTAAAGTAGAATGACTGAGGGGATGAAGGGATAGAAGGATGACCACGAGGTTTCTGTTCTGGCCCAACTCTGTGTGCATCCAACACAACCCACTGGGACATTTGGTATCTGCCAGACTGTGTGCAGTGTCTCCCTCCCTCTGTCTGTCTGTCTGTGTGTGAGGCAGTGCCATCCTGCGTGGTTTTGGCACACATTAGTCATTTAACAGGACCCCTATAGGCTCCAGACAAGCCAACGTGTGTGTGTGTGTGTGTTAGTGTGTCTTGTCAGCGTGTAACAGTTTTTTTTAATGCCACTAATTGTGAGGTTATTTGACTACAATAATTGCATGCTTCTGTTTGTGCGTGTGTGTGTTTCTCTGTAGATAATAATATGTAATAATAATAGTAAAATAAGCTATTGTTCGTAGTTGCAAAAATCAGGTGCTGTTAATAACTCCGGGAATGGCCCGGTTTTGGACAGTTTTCAGTCCCTAATTTAGCAAATTAGGCAAAGTGTTATTACGTGAAACAGCTGGGCTGCTCTGATTTTCAGTGTAGTCATATTGAATTATTTGGCCACCGGGCAAAAGTTATCTGGTCCTATAGCACCACCCATCAAAGGAAAGCGACCAAGCGAGACTCGTGTTCAGTAGTCTACATACAGAGTGTCTTGTCTCCTGTCCTGCCCGCCTGTCTCGTCCTTACCAATGCTTGTCAGTTGTGCCTACATCCTTTCTATATTCCCACATCACTCTCCTGTCTGTCCATTTTATTTTCTCCATCACGTCTTTCTGGTTAGACCCGGATCACAGTTTTAGACCTGGATCACAGATTGATCCTGCAAGCATGATCAATCAGAATCTGAATAACAAAGCACAGGGCAAGGGACATATTTGCACCAGGTATAACCGGGGGCCATTGTCAGGTCTCCCAGGTGCCCTTTGTCCTCCTCCTATCCAGGGCCGACTCCAGACACGTAGCTCACTTCCCAATTTGAGGTAACATAAATTAAGGCTATAGCCAGGCCCCAGACCACACCCCCACACATAACATCCACTGCAGACGTGAAATGAAGCCAGAGGCCGTATAGGCTGAACACGAAGTCTCTTACTGGGAAGCCCCATTCATGCGGAGTGGCCCAGCCCAGTAGCGATCTCTGTTGTTGTCGGACTGCAGTTTGTGGGCGGTTCTATGACAGGTTCATTGCCGGGGGTTTATGGCGTTGAACCAAAACTCGCTCTGCCTTTGAACAGCTTGCTGTTAATGCCAGTGGCATCTGTTTCATGACTCTTGTGCAGGCCTGTCTGTTTCTGAGGGAGATTGTACTCTGATTTGGGGTTTCTTGTGAATGTACTATTGCAAATGTGTGTAAAGACTACATACAAAGAAACTTGTGTTGGTGTTTGATTGGTTTGAGCGAGTAGCATTGTGATACCAGTCTGTGTACGCCAGGGTTTTGAGTAAGAGCTGACAGTAGCTGATTTTCTTCTTATTGACCCCTTGCATTTTCGAAGAATGTTGATTTGATATAAATAATCTATTTGTTTTGGACATCAAAATCAAACCGAAAATCTCCAGGAAATCAGATCAAAGCGATCTTTATTTAGGAAATCTGTTCCCAAGTATCCCCACATGAATAGAGAAGCATAGTACATTCATTTTGCAGTGTGCGTTTTATTTATAACCAAGTTTCCGACCCCCGACTATCCGCTCATGAAAAATAATCTGCCAGGGCAGAATATGATTAGGGACCCGTGTTGTATGATTTTATTTTTGGGCTCACTTTCCCGTAGCCCTGACTTTAAAGTAACTCAGTATATGTTAAGGCTGCTAATGTAATTCATTGGAATGGCTGTTTGATTTGAAATACTGTTGGAACTGCTTGACTGTGAGATATGCTTGTTGGACTGGAATCTTGGGATGTTTTGTCCATTAGCAAATGTGTGTGTGTGTTGCTTTGTCATTATTTTGCAAAATAAGTATTTCATGGTTATATTATAGCATTTTTCATGACAAATTTGGAAATATGGATATGTAATATTCACGTCAGCAATGGCGGATTGACGTAACCTACATCAAAATGACAGAAAATACAATTTCAGTATTTTGTGAAAAGAGAACTACAGGAAAAGAGAACTACAACCCTAGCTTCAATAGCTGGTGTAACCTCCTTTGACTGAAATGACCAAAAGTAGCAGTTTCTTTGTAAATGTCTGTCAGTCTTTTACTATGTCTATTTGTGTTACATAAACCAGAATTCGCATTGGTATTTAGAGCAGTGGTACCCAACCTTTTTAGGGTCCTAGTACCCCTGGTGGGAAACCATGGCTTTACAGTACTGCTTTAACTGGGTCATGTTTGAGGGCTTTCTTGAATACACGTCCTGCTTCAAGAGCACCCACAGCATTTTGATGAAATCAATATCAGGACCTTGACTTTTTGTCTTTTTGAGCCTTTCTGTTGTAGCTTTGTGTGCGTGTGCGTTGAACCATTGTCCGGTTGCAAGAGCCCATGGTCAGATCAGCTTCAGCCGCACATAACCCTAACCGCACCTGGAGTTATCTGGTACAACGTAGCTGCATGATTGATTGAATAACGGTGAAGTCCTGAGGCAGAAAGGTGTACCCTCAAATTCTAATGCCACAAACATGCTTAACTGTTGGCTTGAGGTTCTTTATAGAGGCAGCGTTCGGTTTCTCGCCAAACATGGCGGCTGGCATTGCAGACAAATAACTCCGTTAGACTCGTCTGTTCAGAGCACATTGTTCCAGTAGTTTGGGTCGTTACCCAGGTGTTGTCGGGCAAACATCAGTCATATCTAGAAATTCTTTTCAGGCAGTGAAAAGTTGTTCAGTTGGGAATGTCTTTGTTGCCCATCCCAGATTTGTGGGCGTTGATCTTTCAATATCAAAGGTCCTCTGATGTTTTTATTTTGGCATGATGTGTTCGCACACACCTAAATGGGTAATACCAAACTATGTTTAAAATATATACATGGAAGGCTGGGCCCCCTCCCAAGTTACTTTTTTTAAACATTAGGACCTTTTTCTGGTGCACCTGATTTCCATTTGAGCTGCATGAGGGACACCTGATAGATTTAGGGTTGTACTGGCATTTCTGCATTAGGAAATTGCATTTCTGTTTATTTAAATAGCAAAAAGGGCTAAACCGTTACCTTTGTCAATGAATATTATTTGATTGTATCTCAAATATCCATTTGTCCATATACACTGTTGAAAATAAGGAAACACTCAAATCACACATCGGGTCTAGATGAACAAAATATACTAAGGTTTACTGTACATTGTGTAATTTATTGAAAACAGATTTTCTTGGTGTTGCCTCTTCAATGCACCTCTTGTCACTCTATGCCAAAACAGGTGACATTTATTCAAAATCGCTTCCTAACTGGACAAATTAATATCCCTGAAGTTGTATGGACTGTGTTATACTGTGATGATTGTGATCCCTTCATTTCTTTGAGTAGTGTATATTAGAAGGAAAGACAACTTTCCAGGGGCTGTCCTTTTGCACTTGACTATATTTCAACACATTTTCAAAGACTATCAACCAAACCGTGAATACATATGACTGGAAACAGGAAGGAAACCCTCAAGTTAAACAATTAGACATTTAAACAAATTAAGTGGAACACAGCACTTACAAGTGAAAACAGGCCTAGTTCCAAGGAATCTGCAGGCAGGCCACAGGCAGTACAGGACCCGCCTTTAGTAGAGACAGAAGTTACTTTCAGGAGATCGAATCACGTACTGTAGGTGCATCTCCATTGTATTTTCTTTCTTGCTCCCAAAAAAAATGTCGGCCGTCCTCTGAATTAGTGAAGTACAGACTAAGACAGCAAGTGTTGATTAATGGTTGTACAAGTTGTTTATTTCATGTGCTTTACAAGGATATAAATAATGACCAAAACTTACAAAATCTGTGTGCTGGAAGCCCAAGCCTATGTACATGAGTTAGGCAGCAGTGATGTCATCATTGCATTCCCAGTCCCAACCCTCCCCGAAACAACGTCTAGAATCTATAAACATTCATTTTCAACTCTGACCTTTCATTTTGGTACTTCGTTTCCAGTGCCATGTACTGCAAATCCTTTGTATATATTTTTTTTTTTATTATACTACATTACATGTATATGAACAATGAGTTGGCAAAATATCTATGTACATTTATAGAGGACTATGTATTCATTCAAATGTTACAGCAACACCGCAGTCAAATATTACATCTGCTTGTATTTATGTGTTGAGCCCCATGAGGAACGATGGGTCAGTATGTTGACCCGACAAACCAATAATAATCAGGAAAATAATTGTTATTGAGTAAGAAGAGCTGTGGGAAACATTCACTCTCCGTATATAGAACTATTCCGACGGGTCTTTTTTTAAAGGATGGCGGTCACTCTCTAGCCCAAGTTGTTTTCAATTCAGCATATTATATAAAAATAATGTAACATTAAGACAACAATAGACCATAATTGCACAAGAATAATCATATTGTACTATAATACTCTCATATTAAACATTTAAAACATCTGGCTTATACGAATACCTTTTAAATTTGGATGGATGGTATTTCGATCGGGTCGGCAGGGCCATCCTTTGATCTCAGTTCGCACAAGGCTCACCTGTTGCATGGTGGTCCGCACTTCTAGTCCAATCACATTATGCATATCCATATTATTGTGTAACTGACCATAAAACCAAAAATAAAATGGAAAAAAAGGGAAAACCAGTCCTCTAGCCCCGAATGAAATACAGACACGTCCCAGTGATGCGTTTTTGAAAAATCAGCGCGGTCTGTTACGAATTGCGGTCAAGGTCCAGGTGACTGCAGAGAGGTGATCCAAGAACAGGGGTTGGTGATTGTAGGTTTGGTTGCTTCAATGGAAGTCTACATTCACATTCTGACTGACATCTGTGGCCATGCAGTCCCCGTAACTGTGTGTGCGTGTGTGCAAGAATGAGCTCATTTTGTAGTCAACCGTAAACACAATTCTGCTAAGAGAGCGTCCAAGAGTCCGTATTTGTAGTCCTTTAGCATTGTGTGTGTGAGAGGGTCCGTGTTTAGGGCTGGCTACATTCTTTGCATTCCACAGTAATAGACATGGGCGTCCGGCATTGCCCTGCAAATGAGATTACATCACTTATCCAAAGAGTCCCCAAAACCTGCCTCCTCATCACCAGTCACTCCAGATAAGACGCCGTGCGCCTCCCGAATCACATGCTAAACCTTTCAGCATTTCCTCGACAAAACAAGAAAGTATGTAAAGAAATGATGCATCAAATAACTTATATTAAACAGATTCAACTTCAGATTCGCGTGGTTTTAAAAACGATTCCTACGTCAAAGGTCAGAGCCTCAAATAAACAAACACAAGGTTTGCCCCCCAAAAATCTCTAGAAAAAGGTATCACAAAAAAAAAAAAAAAAAACAACAACAATCTGTTGTAAAAATCAAAGACGAATATATAATAAACAGAGGAGTCTTTTGTACTAGCAAGCTTCTTTTTTTAAGTAACATTTTGCTACATCATCTCTCATAGTAGTCCATTCTCCTCGCCAACTAGACCGAACAGATGTTTTTTCCCCTCCACTTTCCTCTGGGTTGCCAATACTTGACTTCCCTAAACCACAGTCTAAAAAAACACAACAATACTTAAGGGCGGGATTCATAGCAGCATTATGGTCTAAATATTCTCATTCAGCTTGTCGAAGGGGTGAAAAAGACAGCTCACAAAAAGAAGAACAGACAAACCGCAGTAGGAGGAGAAAAGCGAGAGGTGTAACAAAATGGTCGCATACCCCAAGTCAGGGGAAAAAATAAGACTGACCAATTACCTGCCACATAGGGGGAGGACTGATGGTGGAACGTGGAGGAAAAAAAACGGTTGCCCCTACAAGTTGAGACAATAGGTGCACCCCTAGGGGTTAAAGTTCATGCTCTGCCCCTGCAGGCAGACTAGGGGGTCAACAGGCTGAGGAAGGGAGGGCCAGGGAGAGAGCGAGCCAGAGGAGTGTGTGTGTGTGTGTGTGTGTGTGTGTAAGGGAAAGAGAGACAGCGCAACGCCAAACGTCATCATGCAGAGATTGTGGTGGCTAACAGCGGGCGGGGCGGGGTTATTCGGCCAGTGAGGTCACGCGTCGCCGCATGAAAGGGGTCACTCGTGCCCGTGCGGCTCCGTTGGGGGGGGGGGGGGCCTCTAGAGGGGCAGCGCTCTCTGAAAGGCACACACAGAGGAGTGGGCAGGTGGGCGGTGTACGTTATTAGAAAATAGTGGTCTCATACTTGGTGTTGGCTCCTCTTTTAGCCTCCTGGCCCGGCTCCACTATCCACGGCACGTTGGCGTGACCCTTCTGGTCCATCGACGGCTGCTCCATCTGAGGCGGAGAGGGATGAGAGGATTGGAGGGAGGGTTAAAATGCTGTGGGACAGGGTGGGAGACGGATTTGTCCCAACCGAAACAGAGGGGCCTGAAGCTGAGGGAGGGACATTAGAATGGCACAGACACTATAATATGGAAGCATTTTCGTAAGGTGCAACAGTCCAAATATTTCATTGGGGGGGGGTCCAAATATTTCATTTGGACCCCCCCCCAGTTCCAGTTGCTGGGTGGCTTTCCTTTCATCCCATTGGTCAGTTCTCTGATAGACTGCAAGCGGACTATGGCACTGTGGAAACGGCAAAACGCTGAGTAGAGGCAAGACGACGACTGAAACAAGCAAACCAGCTTCTAGTGAGGATGGGAGAACATGAAGACCAACAGAAAGAGAGTCAAAGAATAACAGAGAAAGGCAAAGGAAGAAAGACCTGAAAGGAAACGTTGTGAGGGTGATGGAGGAGGAGCCGTGAAGGAGGAGGAAGAGGGTGAAGAGGAGGCCGGTGGGGGGTGTATGTGTGACCCAGCGACCACTGGCTGGAGGGGGAGATGATGACCTATAGGTGGCGGAACACAAAGGTCACAGAGAGGTCAAAAGAGGTCTGCTTGGCAACACCAGACCAGCCACACAGTCCGCACAGTAACAGCCCAGCAACGGCATGGCAACGTCATAGTAACACCACTTTGAAAGCATGGCAACCCTACCGCATGAAAGGTAATATCAGAACCACACGTCATGCCAGCAGAAGGACACACACACACAGAAGAGAAAAGAGGAAGAAGCCAAACTTAGCCTGGTCTGTCTGACGACGCGAGCAGAAGGAGGAACAGTACAACATACACAGAAGTGCTGCTAAATGAGGACTGCACCCAGCTGCTGGTGGGAATATTAAGTGAATCTAGCAGCATGCCTCACTGTAGCTCCCTTCACAACACTACACAGGCCATTAAGTACATTACACACACACACACACACTCTTCATGGTTAATGTAACGGCAGCAGAGTCAGCAGACTGGGTTTACACATGCTGTCGTCAATCATCTCTGAATGGTCTATGAATGTTAAAGCATACACACACACACAAACAAACACACACACACACACACACACTCTCTCTAACACTATCTCATACACACGGAAATGAGACATGGGGCAAGAAAACCTGAAACATCTCTGCCCCGCTGGATATGACATTTTACCATTTTAGATTGCGGCCTATGGCCAGCCTGTAATGAATATTAACGTCATATTAGATGACAAGTACTGCAATAGTACAGTGACAAAGCTGTTCCCCGTCACTATATCTGTCCTCTCACTTTGTGGGCAGGGACATTAGCCCTGTGGTCTAGACACGGGACGCCTGTATTTCAAATAGCAATTACCTCATGACATGCTTCCCAAATGGAACTCATACTTCTTTTGTCCAGGGCACTGGCACTTATTAGGGCATGAGGTGCCATTTGGGCTGCAAACATACTATTTCGTGCAATACATCCACAGGGTAAATATGGAGCTCGGATGGGTAACAATATGTGCCTATAAGAAACTTTGTGAATCGTATGTCTAGGTATATTTTAAAGCTCCGGGATCTGGAGGCTTAGTGGCTGAGGTGACTGACCCCCTCCAATCCCTCCAGGTCTGGGAACGAGTCACCCACAGAGCCGTCACCGAGCATACTATACATCACAGTCCGGAGATGTAATGGTCTACACACCCGGGACGGGCATAACCCACCCTGTTCTGTGCGTGCCCTCTATTCATTTGAACGGGTTGACAGCCTGAGCCTCGCTGAGGATTGTGAGGAGTATGAAAGCCAACGACCTAGAACACTGCTGTGGACTATGACTGACACACAGAGCTGAGATGCAAGAATAACTGGGACACACACACACAAACTGTGAGCAGGGCTGGCTGGGCTCCACAGGGCCTCATCTATCACCCAGGTCTGTGAGAGACTTCAGGGGGAGGAAGATGGAGAGGACCGTTTACAGATCAAATATCCATCTACACCTCTGTTCCAGGCCCAGTGACACACACACACACACACACACAAATAAGCCATCAATAAACCGAGCACTCAAATGACTTCACCTGATGACTAGGACAACAGATATGTTAGGGTCAACTTGCGGCCACAGAGGTCAAGTGAGAAGTCATGGGCGATGGTAAATACATCATAGAAAAATCCATTCAAATTCAATCACATTTTGACAGCCTCTCTTTCGATTTTACCCAAACCTTACATAAATGTTTGCCCCCAGATCAGGTCAAAAAAGGGACTTTTTACCTGAAAGGCACTCAAAGCTGACACAATGCAATACTCCACCATAAGATTACATATCCACATCTTTTTTTATTGGAGGAAATATTAAAGAAATTGTTTTATTTTGGTAATATTCATCATGGAATTGACCTATCCATTCAGACCACTGCAATTGATCTAATATACCAGTAATATTCAGCATGTACCTTCTAATTAGTAGCACAATAAATGCTGCTGGTCCACGATTAATGTTAATTCAGTCAAATTATTTCTATGATTTTAATAGAATACATTTAGTTTTTTTACTGAAACATTCTGTTTCATGGAAACAAAGAGAGGAATAGCAGCTAAGAGATGGGGGGGGGTCTGAATTACAGTTTAGTTATTTCTATTTGGGCTTAGTTGTGGTGGTCAACGTACAAATACTTGTTCTGATGCTCTAACG
>JACXGK010015705.1:0-10100 GCA_016801125.1 Novumbra hubbsi | reverse complement strand
GGAGGGCGAGGCTGGGTGAATGGTTGGAGGAGGGCGAGGCTGGGTGAATGGTTGGAGGAGGGCGAGGCTGGGGAAAAGGTTGGAGGAGGGCGGGGCTGGGTGAATGGTTGGAGGAGGGCGAGGCTGGGGAAAAGGTTGGAGGAGGGCGGAGCTGGGTGAAGGGTAGAAGGGTGGCAGGGCTGGGTGAATGGGAGTGGGGCTGTGTGAATGGAGAAGGACTGAAAAGGAAGAGTCTGTACCATTTTGGTCCCAGGGTGATGTCATACTCCAGCAGGGGGTGGAAAACATGGAGTCTCCAGAGATGCTAGTGTTCTGAAGTTTCTCTAGTTCCGCCTCCAACCTGGAAAAAAATAAGCAGATAAGCCACACACACACACACCATTATCCAGCACTCAGCAGTTCCTTATCGTCAACATTCAGTAACGCATTCCCCTGCGCAACACACCGATAAGAAGCCCAGAAGACACACAGCTCACCTTTTCACCTCTTTCTCAAGGTTGTGTGTGAGAGTGCGGGCCGAGGCCAGCTGGCCCTCCAGTGAACACACCTGGGCCTGTTTCACCTGCAGGTCCTGAGAGAGACGATCCCGAGCACACACACCTGCCCGCACCTCCTCCCGGGTGGCCTGCAGCTCCCGCTGCACCCCCTGCAGCTCCCCACGCACCTCCTCATACTGGAGAGGAGAGACCAATAACACCAGGACACAGCAGCGGGAGAAGAGACAGACTTAATTCCTGCCAGGCATATAGACGGCGTGGTCGCCAGACCGTTCCGGCGTTAACCGACATGGCGGTGTGTTCGTAAGTCCGGGGACTCACGGCAGACCCTACCGGTGGAGACTTTGATGTCCTTCACGAACAACACCACCACATGGTCGATGGTGGTGTTATCACGTTATCCTTACAACGTGCAACCTATGGACCAGAGTTCTGGCAATCGTATCCACCTTTCAGCGCAGCCAACAGACTTGGACTGACACTAGAAACAGCAGAACCAGAGGTAAGAAGACACGCTAGCGTGACTGTACGTAAATCGTGGGATCCTTCCAGAGCATTCTATGCAAGATAAACACCCCTCTTGTCTGGAGAATTGGGAATTCCACAGGGAGGAAAGATAAAGCTTAAAGCGGTAACAATTCCCTCTATGAAACAATGGACAGGACAGCCACTAGAAGCTCACCGTGACTGAATAGGGGGAGTCCGTCCAATTGTAATACTGGCCAGCTGTAGGGTAACGTATGGAACAAACTGTAGATGAGGTGAGCATCATGGCCATCTAATTCATTATAAGTGGAGTATAATGTTATAGTCACCAAGACTTCGCTTATAAGAATGTTTACATGAACATCTTCCTGGGGAGGCCAGTGGACCACCACAAAAACATAGAAGACCCCTGCAACATTTACATATTCTACCAAGGAAAGTAGTAATTATGAATACATAAATGTCTAAGAAAAACATCAGCCTGGTTTAGACTACAACACACATGCAAAAAGTGAAAATAAGGAAGGAATTAGTAGAAAATCTTATCAAAAGCATATTTTAAGAGCTTTAGCTACTTACTACTATCACATAAATCAAACCACTTTTCTTCCACATGAACACAAATGGTTGTGTTCACCTATTCGGACTGGTACCTTGACAGTCTGTTTGTTGAGGTTGGTCTGGGTGCTGTCCAGCTGTAGCTGCTTTTGCAGCCTCTCTTTGTTGAGCCTGTCCTGCTGGACCTGCAGCTCCTTGACCTTCTGCAGAACCCGGCCAGACACGCCCACCGTCCAGTCCTCCTCTGCCCAGCTCATCTCTTTCCGATCAGGCTGGAGCTCTGACAGCAGGGGTGGTAGACTGACTAACCAGCCTTGTAAGACCAATAAACAGAGGAAACTAAAGCTGAAAATAGAAATACAGAGTCTCAGTAAATCAAAACGCTTCTTAAAACAACAGGAGTAGACTGATGTGAAATGCTTCCATCCGGTACATGCTGAAGTCTTAGTTAAAACCTTGCAACCAAGGCCAGATTTCCTAAGGGGAACTGAAATAGAAGCAGCTACATAAGAGCTGTTGGGACTGGGGAATGTGACTCAGTGTTTTCCTCTGAGACTGAGCTTGCCAGTTTCCACGAGCACATAAACACAACAAAACACACAGCAATTCCTAGTTTTGCATATGCACTGTTCAAATAAATGTGGCTTTATAAAATGTTCACTAGAAATTGTTAAAACTAGTCGTTTTCCATAGAGATATAAGTTATGCTTAACATAGCAGTAATTTGTTGGTCTGGCTTTCATTTCAGAGTGAAACATCGGTCTTTCAATATCCGTCAGCATTGAACAGAACTGGTTCCCTTGAAAAGGGTGTCAAAAGCACTGGGTCTGGCCAGTGGACTCTATTGGTTTTGTGCTGAGCTAAACTATAGGTTTTTATATAGAATAAACACCAAAAAGCATGTAACATGCTTACTAGAACTTACTCACTACTAATATAATTTCTGTTAACATCTCTGGTCATATGTTCTTCTGGCTAAGGCGGAGACATTGACAAAAGCAGTGCTGACATCTGAGCTGTGGGTGGAGAAAAAGAATGAGGAAAATCCTGATTGAGAATCATGATGTAACCTAACCATCATGGGTTAATCGTGCATAGGCATGTAGCTATGCTCTCAGCTCTGTTACCAGCACCTCAAGCTACAAACAAAGAAAGATCTGAGTCCCAAACGGCATTAAATTTCCTTCTGAACACCAGGGCTCAAACGTTGTACACTATACGATGAATATGGAGCCATTTGGGACGCAGAGCAAAAATGAGACACAGAGTCAAGACAGGCAGGTGCTTGAAGAGAAATTCATAGGCTATAATTGATTTGTGTTATATTTTTCTTACAGTGGAGTTTCGGTCTTTAAAGAATCAGTTAATACAAAACGACATGGTCTGACAGTTGAATGTCAGAATGATGAGAAAAAAGGCATCAAACGCTGTTTTTAAAGTTCACAATATGATCAACAGAACATAAAGTTGTTCAAACCGAATGGACCACGTGGTCCTTTATTGGTATTCTAGCTTTGTAATACATAACCACGGGCTTTAGAAGAAAGTGGCGACGTTGCTTAAACCAATAAAGTCTAGATTTAAATAGAAGACATTTGAATCCATGTTAATCGATCAAAGCAACAACACGAGAAGAGTAGGGTGACGTTTTGATTCACTTCAACACATTTTACATTAACCAATGGCAATATTTTAGATATTCGAATAACTCAATTAGCAGGTATACCTTTGAATACACTTGAAAAATGTAATCGCAGTAACTAGAAAGAAGTCGTGATTTTTTGAGAGCTATGATTGACAACAATGCAACCTACATTTGCTGGCATAGTTAGCTAGCTAACCAAACCACGACTAGCCTTAGCCTAGTATAGCTAGCTTTGTTTGATGACTTACCATTACAGTATGTCGCAATCCCGTTTCTCTGTTTTGATATGAAACTAAAATACTCCAATGCGACAACTTCAGATTGACACGGATTTGTGGGTTCACATTTGTCAGAATACAGGTTCTACTGGAAATACTGAATGAAACTAATGCCAAGTAATGGTTTAAAAATGTGCTGTTTCATTTCAACAACTGCATGCTAAAAACCGCGAGTCTCGTGCCGCCTGACAAGCCTACAAAAAGCGATTTGACCAGAGGCGGGGGACTGTGACGTGGAGCCAGAAGGGAAAGGGATCCAGCACGGGAAAGCCCTCGCGGCTAAGGAGATCTCTTTGATGGCACCTAGCGATGAAAGATGATAGAGCTGTAAGAAACATACATGTTTTTATGACTAGTGTTACAGGATTAATTTATAAAAGATTTGACGCAGAAAGAAACCACTCTTTCTCTCGGTGGAACTTGTGTGAACATGATTTTAAGGCCACTCACTTGTTTGAGTAACAGATATGGATGAATTGCCCAGGTCAAGTGAGCTTTTTCTGAACATCTGTTTATTTTGGGGACACTTAGAAACAGGGCCGGCCCTAGACATAAGCGGCTGCTTAGGGCACCCGACTGCCTGTGAGCACCGAACCACTAAGGGAAAGGGGGCCCCAAATCAAATGTTGTGCTAAGGGCCCCCAAAAGGCTAGGGCCGGTACTGCTTAGAAATGCCACTGTTTTCAAACGAAAAGCTATTAGTCTATTAAAATTACATCAGATTGATCAGAAATACTATGTAGACATTGTTAGCATTGTAGATGCCTATAGTAGCTGGAGACATCTGATTTTATATGGAATATCTAGATTTATAATTTTAAAAGGTTAATCATAGGAAACCCTTTTGCAATAATGCTAGCACTGCTGAAAACGGTCGTCATGATTACAAGAGCAAAAAACTGTCCTTCTTTAGACTAATTATGTACCTGGAACATCAGCAATTCTGGGTTTGATTACAGGCTCAAAATGGCAAGAAACATATAACTTTCTTCTGAAAAATGTATATTCTTGTTCTGTTAACTGAAGGTTTTCCATGCAAGAAATCGCCAAGAAACTGAAGATTGTTTACCATGCTGTGTACTACTCCCCTGTCACAGAACACTGCAATCAAGAATAGAAAGAGGAGTGGGAGGACCCAGTGCATAACTGAGTAATAGGACAAATACATTTGAGTCTCTAATTTGAGAAACAGACACCTCACAGGTTCTCAACAGGCAGCTTCATTATAGACTACACGCAAAATACCAGTCTCAAGTTCAACAATGAAGAGGCGACTCTGATGCTGACCATCTAGGCAGAGTTGCAAAAAAAGCCATATCTGGTGAATAAAAATAAATGAATTAAGAAGGGAAATTGAACACAGACACTAGACAGAGGAAGATTAGAAGAAAAGAGTGTGTGACAGACAAAAAGTTTGAGGTGTTCACAAAGAAGAACATTTGTGAGATGCAGACCAAATGAAAAGATGCTGATGTAATCTGCCAAGCCTGGTGGAGGCAACATCATGGTCTGGGTGCTTTGGTGGTGTGTAAAGTGGGAGAATTGGACAGGGTAATAGGGATCTCGAAAGAGGAATACCATGCCAAACCCTATGGACGCTTGATTGGAGCCAATTTCCTAAGTTTAAGGGGTAAAGTTATTATTTCAATAAAAAATCATAATTTCCAACCAAATGTCAGTTACTATATTTACTATTATTTTTACGATAATTACTATTCAAACTCATTTCATGTAAATTTTTATGGAAAACAATCAAATGTTTATGTGACACCAATCTTTTGAACAGTAGTATACTGTATATACAAAATAAATGGAGAAAAGGTTACCTCTCTAACTGTAGTAACCCACCAGGGTTTCCACAACACTCAGCATTGAGGTGGATTTAGACTGCCTCAGACCTAATCTCAGATTACACTCAAATCCAGACGATGATACTTGGAACTGCATTGTCGTCATTAGGATGAGTTATTTGGATGATGATTATCGACTAATTATAGTTGTTGATGATAATATTTCTGTCACTAATAAGATACTATAAGAACGTCTTCCAGGAATTTTGGAAATACTGTACCAGTGTCAGATCAAACTAGTGCTTCACATTTTTTGCAACAATTGCTTGACCAATAGTCAAAACTCTTCCCCATTCTTTTTGTCTAGGACACTTCTGTTTAAATGCCATATATCATATTGTGATCTATCCCCCATTGGGGAAATGTTTTAGTAAGGACACTGGACCTACTGTTTAGGAGATGACAGATGCCTACATTTGAAATGGCTGGGCAACCCTGCTACTACACAGCTCTTGAAGACTGACTCACTCGAAATGGCTACACAGACACATGTCTTGAAATACCTCCAGGTGTGCTTATGAGGTAAGTCCTGTCGTGAGGCAGAACACCTGTCAATCACTCAATGTATTAATACCAGATTATATTTAATGTCCATCACAAACAAACACATACGCCTATCTGCCACGGACCTTCAAGGTAGCAAGGTGGTCAGTTAGTGTTGTGTAAAAGTGATTTTCTTCAAAAATTATTTATTTTGCAGCTGCATACCAAAGACAACAGAATACTTTTTTCATACTGTGAAACAATGGCATTGTCTGCTTCTCGATAAGAAGATTGATAACATTCAAGGACTGTTAAAAAATTGACAAACAAATTTGGTTAAGGTAAGCCATCAGATTTGCTTGACTATAGATTATTTAATATATGCATTGTGCCTTGAAAAAGAAAGGACATCTAAAGCATAATCAACCTAACTGTAGCGGATGTTAATACCCGTCTGTTCGGTAATCTCACAGGATGTGTTTATTATCTACTAAATAAAACACTCACTTAGCTAGGATTTAAGAATAAATTAAAATCAAATTAAAAATGACTTTGCAGCATGAACATTGTTTCAAGAATTGGTATTGGTCCCATCCTCACTCCGCCCTCTTCATTGCCCAGCTGTAGATTCAGTTCAATTTCAATTGAATTGCCAGTTGTATGGCAAATCCAACTCAGAATGTACGTGTCTTACATTCCAACAGTACATAAAGAAACAAAAACATATTCTGGAGAGGTTGGAGTGGAGCGCTTCCGCTCTGGGTGACTATGCCCAGGGAGTGGGTGGAACGGCAGGCAATTACATCCAGGATTTTAAACCAGCAATCCACCACTTGCCACCTCACTCCCCACCAAATGGTTTCTTGACAGCCCTCCAGGCGGTGCCTTGTGTCTCTCACCAATAGGCTACCGGCCAAATTCCGGCACGAGCACAGTGGATTAAACATGTTTTCGCCCTCCGTAGATGTTCCCCTGGTCGGCAGTGTTTTCTCTGGAGCCGAAGGTGCCCGGACAGCGCACGGCGGAGGAGCTAGTCACCAACACGCTGATGCTGGAGCTGGGGGCCATGATGAAGCGCACGGAGAGGATCCGCCTGGAGAGGGCAACCAAAGAGGGAAGGCGCCGTCGCAGCTCCTCCTCCGCTGACTACAGCTGGCTGGCCACGGTCCCGAGCCACCAGCCCTACGAGCTGACCCCCCAAGACCTGATAGAGTTGCAGGACATGTGTGCCAGGGTGCCCCCGGGTCAATGTGGCCCGGTCATTGTCAGGTGATTTGTCGCTATACCAGTGTCCCTGGCCAGTGTAGATGGGATTCATCCTTATTGTTAACTGGCTATTAGTTGAAAACAATGATGATTAATAAAATATCTCTCTCTCTATATATATATATAGATTCCGGAACCTGGTGACGGAGATGGAGCCGGAGGTCCACGAGGTGGCGCGTCTGTTCCGCACGGTCATACGCGACAGCATCGAGGGAGACGAGGAGCACGAGATGAGAATGCAGGCAGGCAGCTTCGACAAACAGCGCAGCAAGAGCCTCTCGTTTGTGACCTTCCGGTCCAAGTTCCGACCCGCTCCCTTCAGGGGCGGGGCCCTGGGAGGGTTGCGCGGCAACCTGCAGGAGGAGTCGAGCTGGTACGAGGAGGACGTGGACGAGCAGGAGGGAGCCGCAAATATGGCAAGAGCGGCCCGGAGGGGTAGGAGCATGAGCATGCCCGACATCAGCCCCATGGAGCAGAGTGCTTTGGGCTGAGGGACGGAGGGAGGACGGGTGAAGAGATCGGTAGGAAAACAAGGATTAAAAGCAAAAGGTCAAAAGCCTCTCAGATATTGGAGATGCAGCACCAGGACAGCTCTCGCCTAAGTCAATGGAGACCTGCGGAAAACAAACTGTTTAGACGTAGGCAGGCAGTTACATCCACTTCTCATAAATATATGCAAGAGTAGAATAGAAGCTCAGCAAGCCGTAGGGTTACAAGTACATAGCCAAATACGTCGTAAGATTTCTATATTTTTTTTATTTTTATCGTGGATTACATTTTATGAACATGGGAGGGCATGTCATTTTAAATGCGTAAAATAAAATCTGGTTTTCAAACTAAAACTTGTCTTATTTTTACAGGCAGTCCTTGGTAATCAATATGTTTGTTCATTCCTTAATACAGTGGGGTTATCAATGCATAGCTTTATTTCAAATCCTGTCCTTTCACTGGCATAATCACCAGATAACAGATCACTTTATCACTTGTCTTTAATCCTCTTAGTTAGGAATAAGAGTCCATTACACAGATTGTTCTTTTTTAATATGCACTTAATTTCAATACATTATCACTATTTGCACTTTGTACAGAGTAGATGTCAATGCGATTGGCTAACAAAAGTGGGAAGGAATAGTTATTTCATATTTAAACATTTTTGGTTGTTAAATAATAGCCTGCACATAAACGCCTGTCCTTAGAGAGGCATGTAGAGTAAGTCTCAATAAAGCAGTGAGACCAACTTCAGAGAATTCAAAGAAGTCTGTTAAACAAAGTTGCATTACTAACGTACTTTAAGTCCTACATAACCCAGTCATAACCTGTGATATAGCCACCCGTTCATAGCCCTTCTTAAAAAGAAACTGTTGATGAAGGTTTTTCAAAAATGACCATAGAAAGTTAAACAGGATTCATCTGAAATGAAACCCTATTCCCCATTTGGTAAATGTTTTTATCCACATGAAAGGGCAATACAATGACAATAGTGAGTTGGGGTCCACACACAGACCACAGCACAAACAGACCTGTGCTAGCTGTTACATCTGCATTGACATATACAGTACTAATTGACCAGGTCTGACTAGTCACAATGTGTTTATGATTGGGGCTAAAGCAAGAGTTATCTTCAATTTAACACCACCTTTACAGTTTGGACCAGAGAAGGTGCCTTATCACATTTCCTTGAAATTTTAAAGCAAAAAATAAATTAAACTAAACATACAGGTTTTCACTCATGCGTAGCGTGAATGATAGTGATAAATGTTAGTCTCTTTAGTAAAAGAGATAAAGAATACAAAAGAAAACAATTTAAGATTACATTTTGAGAAAGAACCTCCAGCCTGTTGTGTGCCCCTCATGTCAAGTACAGGAAACTGTAAGAAATTCCTGATTTGCTGTAATGTAATGGGGTAAAAGAAAAAGCAACCAAAAAAAGTTTGCAGAATCAAACCATAAGTAATATCAATTTTTGATTAAATGTTAATGAATTAGTCTCTAAAAAATTAAATAATGAACAGACAAGGATTCTGTTCATACTATACAAAGGGTGTTTTGATCTAATATAATTCTCAGGGGTACTTCAGAAATCTCTGCAGGGAGATAAAAAAAAAACTAGAAATGTTAGAGAGTCCAGTATCACTCTCCAAGACTTACGACTGCAGACTAATAACATTGTTTCTTGGTCTGCTGGATCGGAAGGCTCAACCAGTCCCAATGTCCTTTTGCTTTAGCAAGCCTTGGTCTCAGTCCAACTTCCTCACCGGTTTATGTCAGACAGCATGACTGTCTGAACTACTGGTTGACTAGTGTTTTGTGGGAGTGACGCCACCTTTCAGAAGACAATGGACTTTTCTCTCTTCCATCCTCTCCTGTTCCATGTCTTCCTCTCCCTCCTCTGTCGTTTCACCTTGTTTAGGCGAGGAAGACAACAAAGACGATGAAGAAAACAATGAGGACTAGGAAGATCTTGACCATGAGCCAGCGATTGGAGGAGACAGACTGGAAGTACTTGAGGATCTCCGTGTGAGCCATGTCCACATTGAGCTGAGTGTCCTCCACGTTAGCGTCAATCCTACAAGGAGAGCAGAAACACACAGGGCCTTTAGAGAACGCACTGGCTGGGCCCTTCCTCAACCCCTCCTTACCAGCTTCCCAATCTAACCGTCTACCTCTTCATATCTCTCCCATCCTGTTCAACCCTCACCTCTGTACAGTCTCCTCCTGTTCCTTCACCATATGAGCCAGCTGCTGGAAGATAGAGCCCAGCTCCACAATGGTGCTCTCGATATTCTGCATGGTGTCTGCCCGGCTCTGGATGTACGAGTCCTACACCAAGCCAACAACAAATTAAAACTGCATGCAGTGATGTGGGGGCTAAGCAAAACATAGCGCTGGAACAAATTTGTCCATGGTGATTGACCTGATTGGGTGAAAAGTGTGGCTGCAGACAATGATTGGACATTGTAATTCACTTGACAAAAGTTTAGATGTGTCTGAGCAATGTACTGATATCTAGTGCATTTTGTTTTATAGCACTTTAACT
>JACXGK010015704.1:0-10562 GCA_016801125.1 Novumbra hubbsi | reverse complement strand
TGTACAAAGTGCAGATGTGCCGTTGGCAGTACAAACGGAATGCATGTTTTCTCATCTCATATATATATATTCAACTTGAGATGAGAAAACATGCATTCCGTTTGTACTGCCAACGGCACATCTGCACTTTGTACATTGCACAACTGCACATTACTTAACCATGCCATTTGCACATCTATACACTGTACATGCTTATTGCACGTAGCCATCCCATTTGCACAATGTGCTTCATTTATAGGCCCATACACTGGAGCACCTGCATATTGACACACTGCCCTTCACAACATTTCTGCCCAACTTTTTGCACTGCTCTTTTTTCCACTTCTGGTTGGATGCTAACTGCATTTCGTTGTTCTGTACCCGTACTGTTCAATGACAATAAAGTTGAATCTAATCTAATGTGTTGCAAGTTAAACTGCAGACAAGTCTACAGTATATTTTATTAAATTGTGTCCTGTATGTTACAGCAATATTAAGGTCCTTCTTGGAGTTCACAATATTTTCGACAAAAAGGCCCAGGAAATTCTGGTGAAAAAGAAATTTCCACATCCAGATTACAACCGCACAACCATGGATAATGATATCATGCTACTGAAGGTAAACGCTCAGCTGGGACCTTAAGGTGCAATATGCGGTTACTATATTGTTTGACTTATTATTGAATGATATGTAACTACCTTTTGAAGAATATAATATAATTGGTTCACAAGCTTAGTTTCACTGTCATACTCCTTTAGAAACCCACATATAAGCACGTTTGCACATATGTTCCTTAACCCTATGTTGCTTCCACATTTTGTGATAATGATCCTGCTTTATCGCAGCTCCCAGCTGACTTAAAACATTCAGTGTTGAGAGGTGTACCCTCTGAAGTAGAGTTTCTCAACAGGTTGGTTGCCCTGATTTCCCACAAGTAAACCACAAATAAATCAATCCTAAGGTCAAGTAAACAAAATACTTAAACCAGCCGGTAAGCTAGCAGTTCAGATTTATTATTTTAAATGTTGAGAAAACTAGAATACTAGAAACACTAATTGTCAAGCCTACTTTAAAGCTCATAAGAAAATGTATAGCTAAAGTATCTAAAGCAGTAAGTAATAGTTTATTGAGTAAACCATCATGTTAAGGGGCAGACAAGCTAAATATCTGCTTTGGAATTATTTCCTCATTCCTCAATAAGAAGACCTGATAGATCATGGAGGCACAGACTTAAAAAGTAGAAGCTGGTAGGCTTCGTGGTATTTTTACTGTTAGGTAGAACAACACTTTCAATGCATGATCTTGCTGTACAAAGCGTTGTAACGTGAAATCATTCAAAAAAGCAGCCCCCCAAATTGAATTATGCGGAAGACTGAAGTTTAAAATACGATCAATGCGTTTTGTCTTGATGCCAAAAACAGTCCTGTCAGTTGTCGGATTGTCAGGAACAGATGTAGCCGACAGGGTTCGGGTGCAGATTCAAACAGCAGACCCTTGTAGAGGACACGTTTGATGCCATTCTGGAACGTATCACAGAGCTTGCTCAAGTTCTGTACTGGATTCCTTACCCACCAGAGGGAAGGCCTTTTCTTTTGGCCTTCGACCTTGACTGAGCTCACATGCCACAAGGAATTGATATTCTGCACAAAAAAAAGGTTCCCCAAGACTACAAAAACAAAGCTTGACACAAACAAATCTGCCTTTGGGGAAAATGTGAAATTCATGCGCAACAAAACCTTTTGTTTTGTCTTGAATTAGTCTACGTAGCTTGCTCTCAGACAGTTCTGACTTATTTGTGAGAAAGCTTTTCTATTCGTTGTAGAGCACAAGGCGAGGCCAGCATATTCAAATTCTAACCACCAAAACCCAAACAGTGCTGGCCAATTGCTCTGCCCTCTTACATTTACTGTTTTTCAGTTGGAGAAGAATGCATCTCTCAACCACAAAGTACAACTCATTCATCTCCCTCCAACTAATGACGAGGAGGAGCCCAAGGACTGTTTGGTGGTAGGCTGGGGCTATTACAACAGGAGTGTAGATGTTGGCTCTGCGGTGCTGCGAGAAGTCAACATCACAACTGATCAGAATAAATGCTGCTATGACCGGCAACTGATCTGCTCATCAGGATCCAATGGACCTGCACGGGTAAGAGGCAGTATGTAATCTAGCAGAGTGCGGAATATTAGAGTACTGAAAGAAAACTGTAATCCAGCTCTGTTTGGACGGTATGAATGAGGAAAATGCTGATTTGTTCTATGGTTGCCATTGTATTTCAAGGGAGACTCAGGCGGTCCACTGGTCTGTAAAGGCCTGGCCTATGGATTGGTGTCCAGCAATGTACATCACAACAACGACCGCACCTACATCTATGTGTACATCCCTTATTTCATGGACTGGATCGCTGACACCATGAAGTTTTGATTGGGTTCACTCAGGAAACATCCTACAGCCTTCAGCTATGTGTCTTTCAGAAAGATGGTGATACTTTCACCAGTTTATGATCCTTTCTAAAGGTTTAGCACAGAGATAATGTATTGCTAATTCAATATTCGTGGTCACCAATGCCATGAAGTTGTGTCCTGTGCAGTGGCCGTTTTAATAAATCATATCTGAATGCTGGAATTAAATATGTTGACCTGATGTTATTAAACACGTTGCATTTGTGAATATTGGACTAAACAGGAAGGTGTTTTTGGTCTAAATGTACCTTAAAGTAGTAGGTAGTATATTCATTCAGATATTGTTAATGAAATTAGGCTTGTTTGACATTCTGGGAAGTTGCGATCAGGTTGTGCAGGTACTCCAGCAGCTCTACATTACCTGATTGACAGTAGATTAGTAAAATGCAAAACAGAAAATACAGTATACCACAGGACAAGACTGCCCCCTTTGCCCAACATACAGTAGCCACCAGGTTTGCAGTGTACTAAAGAGAACATTTTCGAAGACCTTGCTCACGTCCTGTGGCTATGATCATAAATAATCTGACTAATAGAAAAAGACTGACAAGTCCAAGTGATAAGTAAGAAATATGGTATTGTTTAATGAAGCATCCCAACCCAACCTCAGAGGCTGGCTCTTCTGAAGGTTTCTTCTACGGTGCCAACTCTATTATTCAATCCTCTTCATAGAGATTCCAAGGCAATCCACAACTTTATTCAAGCCCCGAACAGGCACACCGTTAAATATATTAAGGCCTTAATTATTATCTGGGAAGTCGAATCAGATTTTGGCTGTTTAAGCACATAATAACAAACCGTAAATTTGTGTGGTTGTAATTTGCCAAACCTGGGTGTACAGTATGCACCCTTTCAGTTTGAAAACTCAAAAACTAGCATCAGAAAAAGGACTTCAAAATGGAGATTGCTTTAATAATGGTAGTGCCAATAAAATCAGAGAGCATAATTGGACCAAAACATATCTTTCTCTGTGGACTCATTATAGACCAGCTTCTGAATGTAAAGAGAATGTCTCCCTCTACTGGTATATTATAATCCCTGCAGATGGCCAATAGACCCTCCATCAGTAACTGCAGGCACACATCGTGATTTATTTCTCAATCAATAAATAATTATCTGTGTGGTGGTTCCCAAAGTAGACAATGACTATGAATAAAACTAAACTACCCATTTCAATATCTCATACAAATATTCCCTGGAATGGTGCCACACGCTGTGGGCCTTGGGTTCCTCCTGGTACAGGACCATGCCCAGCCTCATGTGGCCAGAGTGTGTATGTGATTTCTGGATGATGAAAGCATTGATGCCATTGACTGGCCCCCCATGTCCCCAGACCTGAATCCAATTGAGAACTTCTGGGATGTTGTGAATAGGTGCATCCGACACCGCCAAGTAGCGACAGTCTGTCCAGATCCCACAGGAATCTGCCGTCTCATCAGGATCAAGCCCAGACGTTGTCAGGAGTGAATCCAGACAAGTTGGAACAATAAACATTACTGAGTCATATTTTGAGTTGCTGTGAAAAAAATCCTACGACTTTGACCACTTTTGTGTTAATGTTCTCAAGAAATTACACAATGTACACTAAAGATTAAGATCTTTAATATATTTATTTCTTTGAGACCCAATGTATGATTTAAGTGTTTTTATTTCATGTACTATGACCGTGCATGTTTTGGATACATTCACTGGTCAATAGTGGGCATGTTTTTGGAATATATCTAAAATAGAGCTCAGTCCATAGATGCCAAATGCTCATGAAAATTGGTCATCGGTTATTATTGGTTTTCACATAACAATACAATGTGGTGGAGTCAAAAATGTGAGCTTTGAAGAGTTGTACCCATGTACACAATGTTCACGTCTCTAGGTCAAATGGGCGTAATGAGCTTCCTAAAGTTGCCACTTATTATTACAGCTCCACAATGAGACCGATTCCTATGGCATTCCATCAGGGTCCTGTTTGGACCCATATCAGTGGCCCCAATATGAAAACCAGCCCAACCGTGTTGTAAAGGTTTTGTTTATTTAGGAAAAATACAACCATGAAGATACAGAATGCTTCAAAAATGAAATACAAAACCAATCTGATGCTATGACGAGAACAGTTGTGAAATCACTCCATTAGTAGCCTCATACAAAGTAAGGTTTGTTGAAAAGAGACTGGTAATATTTTTTAAAACTGGCCAGCTTCACATTATTCAGAGCTGTGTACTCGACACTGTTGTGTGACTTCAATAAACAAAACAAAAAAGATTCCTTATTAAAAAATGTGCAGGTAATAAAATAAAACAATGTTCTCAGTATAAACTAAAATAAATTAGACGAGAACTTGCCATAGATAGGACAGTCAAGCAACAGGCCAGGGTTCTTTCCATTTACTGGAACCCACAGTGATCCTAAAAAAAAGCCCACTGGACTAGAGTACACTTGGAGAACGTCTCTAATCTCCCTCAGTGCAAACATGATGGTGGTAATGGTTGGTTTCAGACGTTTGTGTGGATTTCCAGAATTCAAGACTCATCGCCATTAATGGGTGGCCAAGCAGTCACAGTCAAATCAACCAAAATAAGTGCAAGCGTTTTTGTACACAGCAGAGCTTAAAAACGTCAAAAGCGTTACCATTCCTTTTCGGAGATACATTCCCTGTCTTCCAGGTCGTGCCTTTTACGTGCACAGCCAAAGTGAGGCAGCGGCCTACAGCACATGAGCCTTGCTCTAATGAGCTCCCCACAAAAACTGGAAAGAAGACATTTGTCATCTGCGGTTTTCAGTAACGAATAAGGAGAATCAGAAAGTAAAAAGAAAAACTTGGACCAGACCGGTGGTGGATGGCTCGGAGTGCAAGCCAGCCGTCCCCGCACTTATCCAGGACTGCTCTTATCTACATGGTCGGTTTCAGAAGAATATTTAAAGTGTTGCGGAGCAGCGGGCTGGTACCAGGCCCGCCGTCATGGGGATGAGGCCGCCGGATCGGGGAGAGGGGCCGTGCCCAGACGACAGACGTCCGGACATCACCGTCCTACCAGCCACCCTCGTCACCTAAGGAGAAAGGAACGCCACAAAGGTAATGGTGACTCTGTGAAACGTCCGACACTCATCTCTCGAAAGGGGACCTGCAGCTACAGAGAAAACACACCTGTTCAAGGTCCACCTGAAAGCCATTTATGCTGACTGGAACGAGACCCTGCCTGTGTCTGACCTACTAATTGTACTACATACGATTTAAAACAAACTAGCAAATTGAGTGGGCGACACATCTGCGTCACGGACAAATCCGTACTCAGCGTGACGACATTGACTCCCACTATACAACGAGGTTGAAAATACTGTCCGCAAAGTAAGGCATTTTTAAGCACACTTAACTGTCAAAGACTTAACGCCTACAATTTAGAATCCACGCACAGGCATTGGTGCAGCAACTCCCTGCAAAAAGACCTGAAGGCAGACTCACTCCACCCAATATTACATGGACCGATTTGACGGATAGAACACCTTTCAACAAAACAAGATGATAGCAACAATCCACATACGAATATCATCAGAATCAATGATTACGGCAACAAGAAAGGTGACTGGCGCCATTGTGTGTGCAGATCCTGGTACCGCGATGCAAAGAAGCAAAGGAAAATACCTTTATTGAAAAAAGAAAAAGAAAAAGCAAGCTTCTGCAAGAAAGAAAAAAAAAAAGCTTATGACAAGAAAAGCAAGAAGTAGAGCGCTAACTCTATGGTCCCTGCAAGACAGCTCGCGTAGAGACATTTCCAGACTGAGGTCAGCCTACCTTGGCTTTCTGCATTCTGCAGTGCTAAACTGGGCCTTCAACATACTGTTTCTTCAGTTCAACAAATTACTACGGGAGGCAGCCTCACTGTGCACCACTGAGAACCGCATCGCCTGTTCAAACAAGAGAAAGCCCAGTGATTAATGATGAGGTCCTTGGTACTCCAGGAAGTAGGGAACAAGTCAACTAAGGTCCATCTGCAGAAGCCCAGCATGTCCAGAGGAAAGGTATGTGGAGTCTTTCCTATGCCGGCTATTCGGTACATGTGCACCAAGCTTGAATGAGTACTAACGCCCTCCATCTTGTAAATTTAACCTGGGCCCATATTCCTATTGATAGATCCTCGAACAGAACTCCTACACTTGGGTGCTTTGTGGAAACAGGTCATGAGAGGTTTGTTGGGCATTCTCAGTGTAAACCACTAGGACCAATGCAACTAACTGAAATGTGAAACACCAAAACTGTACCTTCCGTAACTGTAGGTCTTAATATGGTGCTGATGGAATGGGAAACCAATTCATACACATGACATGAGAAATGACTTATTTCATTAGATAAAATGATCTGTTCATCCACCGGTTGGCCCAAGACCATAGGGGGCTAACCCGGTCTGAGTGGAGCCCATCCAGCTGCTATACAGGCCAAAGACCTGCATCGGCTCTGGAGGCGATTGGCCAAATCCATTTCTATGGCAGCGATATGGCTGTCCAGGCACCGGATTGGCCGCCTATCTTGACTCCCTACACTTGTGTAAGCTTATAAGAAGCCTCACCATAGCTATCGTAGCTGTCTCTGTACGAACCTCCTGAACGATCACCGTATCCTCCTCCTTGCGCTCTGTGGACACAAGAAGAATGGACATCAGTAACACGGGCATAATATTAAATGGCTACAGGTGATAGCCTAACGTCAAAATGGACACAGCTTCTTTTGCAGCTTAATTTGTTTCAATCAATCCATGTGATCTTCCTCTATATAGTCAAAAAAATTATGTTCCCTTATAAAGCCACAGCTGTGCGTTATCCTCATTCACCTGTCTTTGTTGTAGTAGCCTCGGTCAGATCCATACGAGCCGCCGCTTCTGTTGTCATAGCGTCCACCTCCATATCCCCGCTCACCACCACCTACAATGGAACGGTGTCGTCAGCAGCCGCTTCAAGGCGGGTAAATAAAACGCTATGCATTCACTCTTATGGTCGAAGAGGTTCACAAGAGAATGACGACATGCTACCAGTAGCCTAACAGCTTTCAATCAAACCTCCACAGCTACTAGAGACCACTGCACCAGTGACTGCAACACAAAAATAAGACACGAGGAAGTAGAAAGTGGTTATTGAGGACAAGGGACCTGAGGGAGGGGTGAACAGCGCGAGCACACACACCGACTACATCTGGTTAACGCCTGACAGTCCCAGAATCCCTGGCTAGCGCAGGACGCGGTGGTGGGGTGAGCACGGGGGTGTCGGCCAGGCAGGCAGTCCAGGGCAAACGAGGGAGGGAATCTCAGGTGCGGGACGCTGCAAGAGAGAAAACTAACTTGCCTCGCGAGAAGCCACGCCCACCTCTTCCACCACCACCACCACCTCTGCCTCCACGGAAGTACCCTCCTCCGCCTCCTCGGCCGCCCGACGAGCCCCCTCGGAAGCCGCCCCCGGACCTGCCACCGCCGCCCGACTTGCCGGCCTGGTCCACGCGGATCTGTCTGCCGTCGAGGGACTGACCCAGAAACAGGGGAGGATACAGATTATATGCCGTTATTATGGTGGTTGGACAACGGTTGTGTTCATGGGCGGAGTTTGGTATTAACCATCACCTTGCCGTTCATGGCTAGCATTGCATCCTTGGCCTCATCCGGGTTCTCAAACGTGACAAAACCGAAGCCCCTGGACCTCTGGGTTTCTCTGTCTTTAATTACAACAACTACGCAGAGATAAAAGAAACATTAAACCACAGACAATTCCCGGCCACCCAAAGCTTGTTCAAACAAAAGCAACTAAAATAAATAAATGACCGGGCACTTCATCTAACAGATATTCATGCTTACCTTCAGATATTTGCCCATATTTGGAGAATACATCTTCCAATGACTGCTCATTAGTATCAAAGCTGAGTCCACCCACAAATAGCTTCCCTTCATCAGACATCCTTTCACCACTGTAAGAGGAAAATAGCACATTTATTAGAGACATGTATTCAAAATTGCCAGAAACAGGTATAGTTAAGGTAAAATCAGATTTTTAAAGAATCATCTGCATGTGAAAACTCAAATCTCAAACTTGCCAATTGGTTGCCCACGGTAGATTATTAATTAGAATCAGTCAGCAAATCAGAATTAAAGGAAATTACGAACGTGTATTATATTATATGATTATTTGTAGCCTGCTGTAATTATAAAACAATGGTGCTAGAACAAGTTTTTAAAACGTTAAAATAATGCATAGTATCGGTAACCACACATGATGATTAACTAAACATGGTGAGACGGAGAATAAATAAGCCACTTGGATTTCAGTACTTTAAAATCTAATAGAATTTAAATATATTTCCTGTGAGTAAGTAGGCCAATCTAACCTAGTCATGTTTTACTTGTATGAATCCGCATGTTGAGTCTGTATGGTGGCACACAACTCTAAGGTACCTTTGGCCAATCTGTCTTTCACAATCTAGGTTTGAGACTTGTGCAGGTGGGGTGTGGAGCTAGCACGGGGCAATGCATAATAATGACAGGGTGTGCAGAATGACCACTCCATGAACCTTAAGAAGGATTTTCAACTATTCAGCTCACAACGAAACTTCACGGCGGCTATCAATGTGTGTGTGTGTGACCTTAATACCCTCACAAATAATGTAGAACTTCTTGCCAGTGGCGGTTGTGCCTTTGGGCTGAGTGTAAAAACCATAATACTTCCAACTGGTGGTCACATGGATGTGGGAATCTATAAAGGGTTAACATTTCACTCCCATTTCAAAAAACAAAACGTTTTCTGAAGTCCACATTAGGTTTGCATGGCGGGACTCCACTCAGTTTGTGTACCACATGCGGTAAACATTTACAACTTGTGTGCAGCCTTCCGTTGCGATGGTACTACTGGAAGTTCACAAGTAGCTACTAAAAAACAGTTTCACAGCTGAGATACATTTGACTTCTGGAGAAATACATTATGTATGATCTGAAAGAATGACTTAAACGTTTTTTCCAGTCTGTGTCTGCAATGTTCATACATTACTAAAACTATGCCCCTAGGAATAACGTCCTTGAGAATGAGCAGGCTTAATCAGCTTTCAAAAAAAATGATGCACCAATCAGCAATCTAATTACATAATTGCACTGATATGTAAAAGCCTAACTAATTCTTTTTTTTTTCTTTTGCTACGCCCCCACTGCATTCTACCAGAGAAGGCTGCGTTTTAAGGAAAATTACTTAAATGTAATCATATATAAATGTATACACTAGGGCACATTTAACATAACTATTTCACAGGTTTGAGTAATTCTATTACACAAAATATCTGATTAAGTGGCCTACGTTGTTTTTCCTACACAAGATCGGTATTTGCGTCGTGTCTCTACCGTCACTCATTCCAGTTAGAAAGGAATCAGTTCTCTCTGGCTTCAGTCCCAGGTGAAAGCTTAAAGTAAATACATTCTGTACATGGCTCTGAATGAGCTACTAGTTCTACCCTATTCTGGATATTGGAGGCTCTCTGCTATGGTTTACATTACGTTCGGGTTCGCACCTAAAGTAATGAGGTAAATGTAGGTTCAATCGTTTTATTACGTTCGAAAAAGCAAGAGGTTGTAAGGCCCATGTACAACGAGGCCCAATATTACCCTGCTCGCAACTACGGCTGTCTATCACGGTCTTCCCGTCCTCCCCCAATATATTCGTAGTCGTAGCTAGCTTACGGTAGCTAGATAACGTTACCTCGTTAGTTAGCAAATGAAATCCGGTTCTCCGCTCAAAAGGCAAACGCAGGCGACAGTGGAATGTCAACGTTTCTCGTTTAGATATGAATTAATAGTTAGTACCCGAACGCGTAAATTCGCTCAAGAAATAATGCAGTTCCCCGCCCCCACATGTGCCAGGCCAAGACGCAACTCCCTTTGTTCGACGCTCTCCAGCTTAACCACAACGGCGCCATTTATGACACTGCTAATGGAAGCCACTGGCTAGCCAGCTATCACTGCGTCATTGCGAGCGTACGAACTATTCGATGCAGAGTAAAATGTGGTAATTTAATGCTTAATAGCAGAAAACGCTGTAATAACGTAGTTCTTACACAGACCACCACAACGAGTTTCATAAATCTGTCATTTGAATTAAATCACGAGGATCTTA
>JACXGK010015703.1:0-10084 GCA_016801125.1 Novumbra hubbsi | reverse complement strand
ATGCCTGGATGTACTCAGTAGTGTGTGTGGCCCCCACATGCCTGGATGCAGTCAGTAGTGTGTTTGGCCCCCACATGCCTGTAGGCACTCAGTAGTGTGTTGGGCCCCCATATGCCTGCATGTACTCAGTAGTGTGTGTGGCCCCCACATGCCTGGATGCAGTCAGTAGTGTGTTTGGCCCCCACATGCCTGGATGCACTCCTGACAACATCTGGCCAGGCTCCTGATGAGACGACGTATGGCTCTCCTGGAGCATCTCCTTCCTGACCTGGATCAGGGCATCAGGGAGCTCCTGGACGTCTGTGGCCCTACCTGGCCCAGTGTGAACCTGCTCTCATCTGTAAAGAGAACCTGTCAATCCTGTTGTTCAATGTGCTGGGCTGTGAGCACAGGTCTTACTAGAGGACATCGGGCCCTCATGGGGTCTGTTTCTGACAGCCCTCAGGGACATTCTTTGATATTTACAGTAAACAAGCTACGCTGTGTTTGCGAGAGATGCAAAATAAATTTTCGTATACGCGTTATGACATTATTGTAACGTGTGTGTGTGTGCGTGTGTGTTATACCAGGTGTTGCCAAAACGGACTAGTGTCAGTCTGGACCGTACCCCAAGATGCATCTTTCTTCCCAGAGTGCACTGGTTCTGAAGGTTGCCGGGAGAACGAGCCCAGGAGCAAGAGCAAGGTGGGATGAGTCGCTAGCGAGAAGAACCGCTCCCCTCGGATCCAGAGTCCGGCGCTGTTGGCTGGGAACTGGGTCCCACTCAGGGGGCCGTTATGTCCTCAGCCTCCGGAGGATCATTCTATTGAAAGGGTTTGTGTTCCTGTTTCCCCGGCAGCAGAGCAGAGGGCATGTGGGCCGGGCCGTGTGTGTGTTCCAGCTGAGGGGCCACATCACGCCCGTGAGGACCGTGGCCTTCAGCCCTGACGGCTTGGCCCTGGTGTCGGGGGGGATGGGAGGCCTCATGAACGTCTGGTCCTTACGGGTGAGGGCACACACACATGCTCTTTCTTCATATGTAATCTCTTTCTTCATATGTAATCTCTTTCTTTATATGGAATCTCTTTCTTCATATGGAATCTCTTTCTTCATATGGAATCTCTTTACAAGGTCTTCTTCATCCGAATCAGGGTGGTGCCTCTGATCCCAGACCGGCCTTGTGCTACATTCTGTAACTATCAATCCAATGTTTTGTGTGTGTGTGTGTAACAGGACGGCTCGGTGATCCAGACCGTAATAGCTGGGTCAGGTGCCGTCCAGAACATTGTCTGGATCCCAGACGTGGGGGTCGCTGTCTGCTCCAACAGGTCAAAGGTTAGAGTGTTTCTATTGACCAATCACAGAAGCCGTTGATTTCTAAAAATGCTAACGTAATCACTTATCTTTATTAAAGGAACACCATACACATTTAAACCAATACATTTGTTCCTCACTTTTGGTCAATGTGAAAAAATCCCATAATAATATTGTCCCAGTGGGAACCCTGGTCTAGATATCTGGGCATCAACGTCCTCATATCACTGTGACATGGGTTTAAATTTGTCCCAGTGTTTTTATAACACACGTATTTAACTTCTCTAACTTGTAGTCAGAATCAAGAATATGAGATTTTCATTTTATGGTTGAAAGGGTGTGTTCAGTTTTTGCTTTAAAAAACATGTTTATATTCAGATGTGGGATGGAAACTTTATTCATTCCCATTCATTCTGAATATCCAGATCTGACATAGTGAATAAATTGTACCTACAAAATTATATGTCTGTTATGTATTCACTTCACTTTGGGCTCAATAGATTCCCGGTGTTTATTTGACTTTCACTCTTTCGTATTCTAGGACGTTCTGGTAGTGAACTGCTCCACAGACTTCATGTCCTCCAACCACGTGCTGGCTACCTGCCGGACTGCCTTGAAGAAACAGGGGGTTCTGGGATTGAACATGGCTCCATGCATGAGGGCCTTCCTGGAGAGGCTTCCTGTCATGCTGCAGGAGCAGTATACATACGAGAAGGTACGGCCATCTTCCTGGGAGTGGAACTGTCTGTCTGTCTCTTCCCAGGAGTGGAACTGTCTGTGTGTGTGTGTGGTCTGTCTAACCTCCCCACCTCCCCCACGCTGTGGCTCCAGCCCCATGTGGTGTGTGGGGAGCAGCTGGTCCACAGCCCCTACATGCAGTGCCTGGCCTCCCTCGCCGTCGGCCTCCACCTGGACCAGCTGCTGTGCTCCCCTCCCGTGCCTCCCCACCTCCGCCTCTGCTCCCCGGAGCCGGGCGCCTCCACCTGGTCTCCCAGCGAGTGGGCGTGGCTGGACTGCTTCTGCACCACGGTGAAGGCAGCGGAGGCCTTGGCACGGGGTAGCACCTTCCCAGAGGCCTTTGCGGTGCCCGACCTGGAGCCTGTGCCGAAAGCGGAGATGGCCCTGCTCATGGTGAGTCCGGTGCCACCGTCCGACCACGGCGTTTGTTTGGCAAATAAAACGAGAGTTCCTATTGGACAACGGTAGATCAATTTCCTTCTTTTTGACCGGATGTGTTTCACCTTAAAACGATTGGTTTGGCACAATAAATCCGCCCAGGGTGTCGGGGGGGCTCACGAGACCGTTCTGGGTGGAAGGAATAAAGCAGCCCTGTTCTGTGTCTTCAAAACCACCTTCTTCCTTCTATGAACAGGACAACAGTAAGTGGGGTTCTGGCATGGATGAACAGATCATGTCGTGGGCCACTTCCAGACCCGAGGTAAGACCTTCATGTACCGGTCAACAACACTAAAAACGTCATGTGTTCGCTAGGTTGTGTCGTGGTTTTGTAATGGTGTTTAACAGTTGTTGACGACTGGCACTATGTAATGGTGTTTAACAGTTGTTGACAACTGGCACTATGTAATGGTATTTAACGGTTGTTGACAACTGGCACTATGTAATGGTGTTTAACGGTTGTTGACAACTGGCACTATGTAATGGTGTTTAACAGTTGTTGACAACTGGCACTATGTAATGGTGTTTAACAGTTGTTGACAACTAGCTCAACGTATTACAATTGCAAAGCAGGGCGGTTATCTTGATGTTCTCTGAAGGGACGTTCGCTGTCTCAGAGTTTGGAAACCAATGAGACGACGTGTTAACAGACCGTGTGTTTCAGGACTGGCACCTGGGAGGGAAGTGTGACGTGTTCCTGTGGGGTGCTGGAAGGCATGGGCAACTGGCAGAGGCTGGCAGAAACATGCTGGTGCCAACCATGACACCCTCCTTTTCACTGGCACAACAGGTACACACACACACACACTGCCTGAGGGTACGGGAGCCATAACAAACTAGTATATATGATAGAGAAACAAAAAACAAATAAATCCAAACACAGACAACATTACACTGTCCAAACAGAGTATGTGTGGACCTGTGCTTAGAGTTAGATACGGTGTTGACCTGTCTATAAAGTTTGATACCTGGTATGGAACTGTACCTAGAGTTAGATACGGTGTTTCCCTGTCCTTAGTGTTAGATACATGGTATGGAACTGTACCTAGAGTTAGTTACGGTGTTGACCTGTCCTTAGAGTTAGATACATGGTATGGACCTGTACCTAGAGTTAGTTACGGTGTTGACCTGTCCTTAGTGTTAGATACATGGTATGGAACTGTACCTAGAGTTAGTTACGGTGTTGACCTGTCCTTAGAGTTAGATGCATGGTATGGAACTGTACCTAGAGTTAGATACGGTGTTGACCTCCTTTCTCCATCCTCCCTCTTCAACATCTCTTTTCTTACCCCTCCTCCCCTCCATCTGTCTCTCTTCCTTCCCTCCATCTTCTCCAGGTGGTGTGTGGCCAGAATTGTACATTTGTGATCCAGGCTAACGGTACTGTGTTGGCCTGTGGGGAGGGCAGCTATGGCAGACTGGGCCAGGGAAACTCTGACGACCTGCACGTCATCACCGTCATCTCAGCTCTACAAGGTAATGAGGAGGTTTCAACATCTACGGCTTGTTCTACCAGCCTAGTGTCTGTTTAAGGCTGACATCTTACCTGTTGGGGTAGTTGGCCACTAGCCCATGAAGAGCTTATCGGGATCCAATCCTGACTAGTTTTCCTTTTAAAAGAGTTATGGAAGTGAGATTGACACTTCTTTGTGGGACCTTTAGGTAACCTAACATGTTATTCTGAAAAATATTCGTACATCTGCATTACTTGCGTGTTATCATCAATGTCTTCATTGTATATTTGTTTACTTATTCTGGTGATAAATATCTATAACAAATCTACAGAATATAAATCCTGCAACACTGTATCTCTATTATTAATGCTGTGTAACACACCAAAATAATGAGAATATTGCTTTATTGTCGAACCTTTACATTTTGCCCTTACCTCCGTGTTTACTCCCTGTACACATGTTGGTATTTGCCTGGCTGAATAAATCCCCCTCTATTGTCACGTCACGTGTGGACTGAGGTCAGACAGTTTTCAGCCTCATCCCTTGAGTCCTGCGACTGGGAGAGAGGTGCCCTGTCTCTTAATATGAGGATTATTTCATTACAAGTTGGAGGGGTCGTTGCTTTTTTCTACGTATTTCTTACCAAAGTCCGGCACATAGTTGTCCACACCTGGCATCCTGCCGACCCGTGAGGCTCTGACCGGGTGTGTGTGCCGCAGGCTTTGTGGTGACACAGCTGGTGACGTCGTGCGGCAGTGACGGCCATTCCATGGCGTTGACGGAGAGCGGCGAGGTGTTCAGCTGGGGGGATGGGGACTACGGCAAGCTGGGACACGGAAACAGCGACCGCCAGAGACGACCGCGGCAGATAGAGGCCCTGCAGGGAGAGGAGGTGGTGCAGGTACGAGGGGCAATGAGGAGGTGGGAAAGGAGGAGGCAGGATGGAGAGGAGGTGGTGCAGGTACGAGGGGCAATGAGGAGGTGGGAAAGGAGGAGGCAGGATGGAGAGGAGGTGGTGCAGGTACGAGGGGCAATGAGGAGGTGGGAAAGGAGGAGGCAGGATGGAGAGGAGGTGGTGCAGGTACGAGGGGCAATGAGGAGGTGGGAAAGGAGGAGGCAGGATGGAGAGGAGGTGGTGTATGAACAGGTTTGAGGGTTGAGTTAGGACACTACAAGACAGTTTAAGGGGATGAGGTAGGACACTACAAGACAGTTTAAGGGGATGAGGTGGGACACTACAAGACAGTTTAAGGGGTTGAGGTAGGACACTACAAGACAGTTTGAGGTAGGATACTACAAGACGGTTTGAGGTAGGATACTACAAGACAGTTTATGGGGGTGAGGTAGGACACTACAAGACAGTTTAAGGGGTTGAGGTAGGACACTACAAGACGGTTTGAGGTTTGAGATCGGATACTACAAGACGGTTTGAGGTAGGACACTACAAGACAGTTTAAGGGGTTGAGGTAAGACACTACAAGACTGTTTGAGGGTTGAAGTAGGACACTACAAGACAGTTTGAGGGTTGAGGACACTACAGTGTTGTTTTCAGTGTGTAATGTATTGACCAACAGGAGTTTGAATCATAACTGCCTCTTGTTTTGTTTGTACATTCTTATGGTGTGAATTTGCCAGATGTCCTGTGGGTTCAAACACTCTGCGGTTGTGACTGCGGACGGGAAGCTGTTTTCCTTTGGCAATGGGGACTATGGCAGGCTGGGACTTGGAAATACCTCCAACAAGAAACTACCCGAGAGAGTAACCGCTCTGGAGGGATACCAGGTTGGCCAGGTAACGCATGATCCTATCTAGCTGTACCTGTAGATGCATTTAACTCAGAGAGGGAAATATCCAGCATCGGTGAAGCTGTTTCTGTACACCCTTGTAGATGGAGAGTTTGTTAAATGGTTTGAAGTGTTTGTGATTTCTTTCCGGTCACTGTTTCTTGCAGGTTGCGTGTGGTTTGAATCACACTCTGGCTGTCTCAGCCGACGGCATGATTGTCTGGGCCTTTGGGGATGGCGACTATGGAAAATTGGGACTGGGGAATTCAACCGCCAAGTCCTCCCCTCAGGTAGGTTGCGTCTGAGGCACGATGCGTGTGCTGTTTACCGTGTATTTCATGCTTCTAAGGACTGGAAGTGGGAAATACAGATCTGGTGGTAGAACGCTACATCGTGTGTGGATATGGATCACCAATGCTGCTTGTGTCTTGTGTTCCACAGAAGGTGGATGTCCTCTGTGGCATAGGCGTCAAGAAGGTCTCCTGTGGAACTCAATTCTCGGTTGCTCTCGGCAAAGATGGCGATGTCTACACATTCGGACAAGGTAGAGATGGGACGGTTCACGCTACATACAATTCAGGACGCGCCTCATGACAGTTGGCATAGAAACGTCATACAGTTACGTTTGAGGTGATCTTCACTTGGGGTGTTTCTGACACACATTTTGTCATTTGAACGTTTATTTCAAGTAGGGAACATGTCTCCGTTAATTCTTCAAAAGAGGCAAAGTACATAATGTATATTTGCGGGCAGCCCTTGTTGCATTCAACATCCCCCAATTCCTCCTATGCTTCATGTCACCACGGGAGTGAAGTAAATATCGTCTGTGTTGGTCTTTCCAGACCGTCTCATAGGTCTTCCAGAGGGCCGTGCTCGGAACCACAACCGCCCCCAGGTTGTGCCTGCCTTATCGGGGGTGTTTATTGAGGATGTGGCAGTGGGGGCCGAACACACCCTGGTCCTTTCCTCCACCGGGGAGGTCTACACCTGGGGCAGCAACTCAGAGGGGCAGGTAGGTCACAGTATTCACACACACCTTTCAGTCCTATCCTGTGGTTTCCATTTGTATGTCTGTTTCAGTATGAGGAGAGTCAGTGCCGTGTCTAGGAGTCTCAGCCGCTGCTGGAACACCTGTGTCTATTTAAACTGTGTCTAGGAGTCTCAGCCGCTGCTGGAACACCTGTGTCTATTTAAACTGTGTCTAGGAGTCTCAGCCGCTGCTGGAACACCTGTGTCTATTTAAACTGTGTCTAGGAGTCTCAGCCGCTGCTGGAACACCTGTGTCTATTTAAACTGTGTCTAGGAGTCTCAGCCGCCGCTGGAACACCTGACCTCAATTGGCAGCTTTTTTCAAACTGCACACGGAGACATTTGACAATTCTGAACTCTGTATTAGCTGGTTCTTGATCCGTTTCTCAGTGTGTATTAGCTGGGTCTTGATCCGTTTCTCAGTGTGTATTAGCTGGGTCTTGATCCGTTTCCCAGTGTGTATTAGCTGGGTCTTGATCCGTTTCCCAGTGTGTATTAGCTGGGTCTTGATCTGTTTCCCAGTGTGTATTAGCTGGGTCTTGATCTGTTTCCCAGTGTGTATTAGCTGGGTCTTGATCTGTTTCCCAGTGTGTATTAGCTGGGTCTTGATCTGTTTCCCAGTGTGTATTAGCTGGTTCTTGATGTGTTTCTCAGTGTGTATTAGCTGGTTCTTGATCCGTTTCTCAGTGTGTATTAGCTGGTTCTTGATCCGTTTCTCAGTGTGTATTAGCTGGTTCTTGATCCGTTTCTCAGTGTGTATTAGCTGGTTCTTGATCCGTTTCTCAGTGTGTATTAGCTGGTTCTTGATCCGTTTCTCAGTGTGTATTAGCTGGTTCTTGATTCGTTTCTCAGTGTGTGTTAGCTGGTTCTTAATCTGTCCCTTCATTTTCTTGCTGTCTCCCAGTTGGGTTTGGGCCACACCAATCACATCAGAGAGCCCACCCTTGTGACGTCGCTGCAGGGCAAAAATGTTACCCAGATCTCCGCTGGTCGCTGTCACTCAGCCGCCTGGACCGCCCCCTCCGCCCCGCCCCGGGCTCCAGGTAAGCCTCCCACCTGCTAGGCCGTGTTGCCATGACGTTAGCCGGCCTAGACTGTGGACCCGTGGCCTGGTAAACAGCCAGTATAAACCAACGCTTTCCAACCCTAAAAGTTGATTTGCTGGGAGCCATGAAATAGGAGGCAGTGGCCTTTTGGCCTTATTGCTCAACTGTTAGTGTCATTACTATACCAATTATTCCAGACATTATTATAGTCAATAGACTAGCCATTATTTAAGTCATTATTCTAGTCAGCTCCATAGTACACCATGTCTGGCGGTAATTGTAATATTAGGCAGTTGGATGTAATCTGTGTCTAACCAAAGCAGGTTGGATTATGAAGGGGTGAGCTGGGGACATCTTCTACTCTGTTGTGTCGTCACCATTGATCTGGTAAATGGTTATTAAACCTCTTCCAACAGGGTCCTCCGTGCCTCTCCAGCTGGGTCTTCCTATAGCGGTGCCCCCACAGTACAGCTCCCTGAGGGAGGTCAGCATGGAAGTAGTCCGGGCCAGACTACGACTTCTCTACCACTTCTCTGACCTCATGTACTCATCGTGGAGACTGTTGAACCTCAGTCCAAACAACCAGGTACAAAATCCATACCCTCTCCTTAACCATGCCCTCACCTTAACCATGCCCTCACCTTAACCATGCCCTCACCTTAACCATGCCCTCACCTTAACCACGCCCTCACCTTAACCATACCCTCACCTTAACCATGCCCTCACCTTAACTATGCCCTCACCTTAACTATGCCCTCACCTTAACTATGCCCTCACCTTAACCATACCCTCACCTTAACTATGCCCTCACCTTAACCATACCCTCAGCTTAACATGAGACCTAACCATGCCCTCACCTTAATTATGCCCTCACCCTAACCATTCCCTAAACCTCAATAGCAGCAAGTTGATTGTTTCTCCAACTAATATAAACATATCTCACCTACATTACTCTCCATAAATGTGACCAATTCCCTTCATAACAGTGACCCCTGCAACTGTGACATTGTCCCCCATTACTGTGACTTTTTTCCAGAGCTGCATGTCCCACTACAACGCAGGGACCTGGGGCATCGTTCAGGGCCAGCTGAGGCCCCTGTTGGCCCCCAGAGTCTACACCCTCCCTATGGTGAGGTCCATAGGGAAAACAATGGTCCAGGGAAAGAACTACGGACCGCAGATCACCGTCAAGAGGATCTCCACCAGGTACTAAATGTTGTATTCTTCCTATTCTTCCTTTTTCTCATCATTATCCTCTCTACCTTTATTACTACCCCACCATTATCCTCTCTACTACTGTTACCACATCTTCATTATCCTCTCTCTGTTTATGTTCCCACCTCTTCATTATCCTCTCTACCGTCATTACCACATCTTCCTTATCCTCTCTACCTTCACTACCACTCCACCATTATCCTCTCTCTACTTTTGTTACCACATCTTCATTATCCTCTCTACCTCCATTATTCTCTACATTCTCTTCTCTCTCTGTCCAGGGGTCGGAAGTGTAAGCCCATCTTCGTTCAGATCGCCCGTCAAGTGGTCAAACTAAACGCGTCGGACCTGCGACTGCCGTCCCGGGCCTGGAAGGTCAAGCTGGTGGGGGAGGGGGCGGATGATGCCGGAGGAGTCTTCGACGACACCATCACAGAGATGTGTCAGGTATTACAATAGTCACCTTCACAGAGATGTGTCAGGTAATACAATGGTCACCATCACAGAGATGTGTCAGGTATTACCATGGTCACCATCACAGAGATGTGTCAGGTATTACCATGGTCACCGTCACAGAGGTGTGTCAGGTATTACCATGGTCACCATCACAGAGATGTGTCAGGTATTACCATGGTCACCATCACAGAGATGTGTCAGGTATTACAATAGTCTCCATCACAGAGATGTGTCATATATTACCATGGTTATGCTGCTTTGAATATTGGAACAAAACCAAGGTCTTTCTGGAGTTCAGTCTTTGTGGCTTATGCAGAAAGGTTTTTCTGTTGTTGCAGAATTTACAAGTTTCCCATAAATGTTTCCCATAACAATGAGAGATCATGAGTCAGACATGTTGTATTATTTTGATCCAGACCGTGTGGACAGGATTTCCTGCTGACGTCTCTGTATCTCGCTTTCCTGTCTCTCCATGCAGGAGTTGGAAACGGGAGTGGTGGATCTACTCATTCCCTCCCCCAACGCCAGCGCTGAGGTGGGCTACAACAGGGACCGGTGAGCTCATCGATACTAACACCCCGAAACAGGCATCCAGATACTAACACCCCGAAACAGGCATCCAGATACTAAC
>JACXGK010015702.1:0-10100 GCA_016801125.1 Novumbra hubbsi | reverse complement strand
GGGGGAAGGGGGGGGGGGGGGGTCGGCAATGGAAAGTCCCTCTCTGTGGTTCTCCGGTGAGCAAAGTGCCCCCAACCTCAAAACTGCGTAGAACGAGTACTGTGATATCTCTGTGTTCTCAGGAACGTGAGGAAGTCTTCTCTTTAAATAATAGAAAAGGTGTATTTTACATTTTCACAGTGAAGAATGAACAATAAAATGATGTTTTGCAGAACTGTGTATTTCATTTAATTTAAGTATTTCATTTTCACAAATATACCATGTTCTATGCGGATTCTGTACCTCTCTGTTGGTGTTGAGTTCTCAATGGGGTTTCAAGCTGCGTGTTTTCTGAACGCACTTTGTGACAACTGCTGATGTAAAAAAGGACTTTACAAATACATTTGATTGGTTGTTAAGGATGTAGATGTAATAATAAACCCTATGTTACTAATATTAGAGGGTCTTCCCAGTCCTCCATCATGTCTGTGTCAGACTGATGTTGGTGTTTGTTTATTTTACAAAATGGCTTCTCTTCATGAAATGATTTTGGTTCCTTTTCTTCACATGTTGACAGATGTCTCCTTGTGAGACTGTATATGGTGTGTAAATGAGGATCTATCATTTCTGCATTCAATTAATTCCAGAGTTTACTCCAGACATTTCTAAGATCCCACAACCAACTCATGATATAAAATGTTACTTTACAGAGATGTTCATAATGTAACAGCCTTTCTCAATGCCAACTTGGTCCAACTAAGTTACTAAAGATAGTTAGACTGAATCCAAAAGATAATATTTACACAATAATTACTGTTAGTTATAAGCTTTTAACATCAAAATCACTTGAAGGTCATATTTTAACAATTTTACTGCATGTTTCTCCTCACTCTGGACACAATTCACTTCTAAATTTTTTGTAAAATATGTAGGCATCAGTTTCATCTTTTATAGAACTGTTTTCAAAACCAGATAGAAATTTGGGTACACTTTTTAATAATGCTAGCTTTATTTTTGAATTAAATATAGACAGTTTTCCATATCGTACTACTAAAAGCTTGGAAAATACAAAAGACAATTAAGTCTATGCTACCGATACATACTATGGCATTAGGTTATTTGTAATTATTACAATATGCATTTTAAGTACATGAGTATACAGTCTGTACAAATGTTACCAGCTTCACAGTTAGTGTTACAGAAAGCTTGACAGGCTCTAAAAAGTGGAGGTGTTTCCAACCCAAATGCCATAGAATAAACAGCGAACACAGTGGAATATTACATGTTTTACTCTTTTACGTAACGCTAACATGGAGTTGTGTGACCCATCTGTAGTAAAGTACATGTGACCAGACTGTGGTCTAGGCTTTTGAATCTTTCTCTTGTTTCATTGCTCAATCTGCTTTGTGAGGCGTAAAACTAATCCTGTCGATCATTTTGACATCTGAGGGATTGATGGAAAGGAGGATGGATTACAAATCATGGTGTGAAAATGATTGGTGCAGCACTCCATTCTCTACGTATGTGCCCGCAGTAGGATTGGCTTATCTAGCCATCAATCAGATCCCAAATCCCCTTTTTACCTAAATTGTAAATATTAGGTGATTTATAGAGGAGTAAATCAGGATGGCCCAGAATCAAGCATTTGAAACCAACGAGATCTCTGGATCTAATTTCTTCCTGCTGATGGTCAGTCATGTGAGTGGCCGTGATAACAAACCCTAAATCAATTTAGCTACATATAAACAACTACATAAGCTTTTTTCTTTTCCTGGTACCATGTGATTTGTTATTAGGGTATTTTGTGCTGTCTAAAATCCTGTCTGGTGTCATATCCGCGTCCCCTTGCTGTAAACTATGCTAGTATGAACATGAATAGAAATGCAAACATTTTCAACTCTCATCTCAACATTACCTAACAGCCCTCTTCAGTGGGAGTGGTTAGACATCATGACTGACAAAATCAATTGTCTTTGTCAACAACAGAGGGCGCCAAATAACCAGTAAAACGATTTCCTATTAACATACATACCCTGCGCCCACTATCTCGAGATCAAGCTGTTTCACTTGAAAGTATAGGACAACGGAACAGTGTGAGATATACATTATGTTACTGTTTTACCATGCAATTGTACACGATTATCCACTGCAATGTACTTAGTGTCACCAAATACCTTTCATATTATCAAACCCGGGTGAGATAATAGTTTTTTTTTATTGTATTTTAACATGATATTTGAAGACATACTTATATTTCAGAAAGTAGCAATATATATTGTTTCACAGTCAGTAAGGCAGTGAAGTATGTTTATCTACAGCTATAGCTGAAAATATATTGTCAGGCCAAACAGTGAAGTATGTTTATGTACAGCTATAGCTGAAAATATATGTCAGGCTAAACAGTGTAGTACAGTGTGACAAAGGACACGTCAAAGGTTAAATGTCTTAAGACTGTTACACTGCTATTGGCTTTCAACTCACTCTCCGTAGATTCACATTAAGTCATTGTCTGTTATCAACGATATCGGATGCTGCTATTTAAATCAAACCTGTACCATAGTTAAATAAAAATGTCTGCAGAATCCAAACATTATTTTTGAGTCTTACATACATGAGATATGGGGAACATATTCCATAAAATCAGAAATAGAAAAAAGGACTGGGTATGAGCGAACACTCATATATAAATACAATATACAAGACAATAACCCTCCAACATTCCTCGGGGCCGCAGACTTCAGAGCGAGGCGGTGGAAGATCGTCAAGACAACAAGCATACGCAACATTGATTGCTAGCCAGACGTGCCAGCTTCCGAGGGGTGGGGCTTGGAGGGGGTGTGGTGTGTGTTTAGGGGGGCTCCACACCGGGGGTTGAGGGGTCACACCTCCGCATGAAAGGTAACAGCAGTACTGGGGGCCGGTTGGAAGGAGAGAGGAGAGGAGTGAGGCCGTCGCTCAGGGTAGAGTGGGGTGAAATAACTCTCCGTCTCCACACAACCTCTTCTGGCTCATCTCTTTCTCACTACCACTCACTTCTGGATCTGGACAGTTTATTTCCCAGGCAACCATTTTACCTTTCCACCTTGAGAAGAGAAAAATGTGTTATTAGCAAATTATTTCCGATGTCCTTCTAACTGAAATCAAGACCTGGTTTTCATACCTCATTCGGGGGCTAGCAATTACTTGCATTTTATAGAAAAGTCCAACTAGCGATGGATCTTTTTCAACACTGATGCTGTCTTGTATTCTCTAATTCCAACCATCCTCTGCACATCCAGTTGTTTATTCAAGGTTTGAATATTCTAGTCTTTATTGTGGTAATTTTACAGTGGGTCATTTACCAACACCCAGGAAACATTCACAATTATTCACATTTGACACTAGAAGTTGATACTAGAACATTTTTTAATTTCTTATTGATTTACATTAATTCACTGAGCTCTACCGCTGCTACACCAATGCTGCTTTCAGCCAGGCGTAATTCACTGAGCTCTACCGCTGCTACACCAATGCTGCTTTCAGCCAGGCGTAATTCACTGAGCTCAGGCGTAATTCACTGAGCTCTCCCCTCATGTAATTTCTCTCCACCCTCTCAGCTCTGCTTTTACTGCGGTTACTGCTTATCAAAGATTTAACAGGGCGACACCCTAGGCTAAACTAAAACTACAGATGATTACATTACTAACCAGGTGCAAGTATGTTGGATGTAACATGTAATAACATAATCACGAATCTGTAGGAGTATGGTCAGTTCTCCTTCACCTTTGTGAATATAAGGAATGCTCTCTCTAAATGCTCCTTGAGTACAGCTCTGTTTTAGCTTAAGAGGACATTATCCCTTGCACCACACCTCACAAGTACCAGGCCTGAAAGACTTATAGCCGTCCTTGTACAAAGTCCTCCTGGTTGTGTTGTACTGATGTAAAAAAGAAAAGGGATTGAAAAGAGATAGGGAGTGAGAGAGTGGGGGGGTAAGGAAGGGAGGGAGAGGGAGGAAGGGAGAGGAGAGGGAGGGAGAGATGGAGGATGAGAGAGGGAGAAAGGGAGAGGAGAGGGAGGGAGAGATGGAGGATGAGAGAGGGAGGAAGGGAGAGGGAGGGAGAGATGGAGGATGAGAGAGGGAGGAAGGGAGAGGAGAGGGAGGGAGAGATGGAGGATGAGAGAGGGAGAAAGGGAGAGGAGAGGGAGGGAGAGATGGAGGAATCATAATCAGACTGTCAGCACAAGTTCATCTGCCTCTCTCACACTGCTTCCCTTCAAGACCATGGACTTACAAAGCAGGGGTCAGCTCTGGCATTCCTGCTTTGATATTGAAGGTCCCCCATACTTGTACCCTGAACAAAAGCTTTTTATCTAGCCAGCCGGCAAATATCCCCCTCCCTCCTAATAAAAGTAGGGCCCATTGATGTTTTTAAAAAGACACCCTGAAAAGGGTCTGTGATGGGCTGACAAAATAGTTCTGCAAGTAACAACACTATTTAGGTACTTTCTTCTGATCATATATGGTGAATGCTAAGAGAGTAATTGCAATCATGTGTAGGATTGGTAACTTGATATTATACTATGAAATGCTTTCTTTTACAGAAGACAACGTGTCTCCAAAATATGCACACAGGCGTCTGAAATGACTATCTAACGTCCGTTCATTATCTAATTATTAACAGGCATTTTTATGATAGACTGCTCACCTGCTCACAATGCTGCTGCGAGCTCTGTGGATGAGACCGGTTCAATCTCCATCACCGCCTCCTCCATCACCTGCGCCATCACCTCTGCACACTTCATTGACGCAGCCGTCTCTTTCACTGTCTCTGCCGTGCAGGACACTGTTACAGCCATGGCGACAGCAGCCTCCTCCATGCTGTTAATGTGGGAATCATGTGTGACAACTACAGCTTCAACTTGAGGCTCTTTAACAGTTTGAGCAGAACTGTCATCTTTCCTGTTTGTTTCAATGACATTGTCGACATCTGGAACAGAGGTCAGGGTATCTGGTATAGTTTCAGGGGTAAGTGTGTCTTTTTTGGCTTCCTTTGTCTCTAACGTGCTTACAATGCCATCGATTTCCACCACCTCCTCCAAATGTATTTCTTCCGATGCTTTCTCTTCAACAATCTGTGCTCCATGTATTACCACTGATGCTGTTTGTGGGACAAAGACCTCCACAATCGACCTCTCAGGTTGGGTTGGGGTTTCGGTAGTCTCTTTTATGTCTTCTTTCTCTGTTGTCGCTCCTGACACAAACACAGCCTCTGACTTCTCTTCAGCTGTCACTGAATTGAGAACCCCTTCTTGAACCACCACTGTCAGCTCAGTTTGTTGAATCTCAAGTTGGACTTGCTTAACATATTCCCCTACTTGAGCTTGAAGAACTTCCTGAACCTCAACTGGCTCCATAATATCGCTCTGTCCCTCTTTGATCTGCTCAACTGCTTTTCCATCTATCTCTGCTACAACTTTCTCCTCACTTACATTAACCTCCACAGATTCCTTCAATTCGACTTCTGGTTTTATCGCCTCTACTTTTTTAATAACATCCTCTGCCTTCACTATAACTTCTTCCATAATACTCTCTGTGATTTCAACAGTGACTGGAACTGTCTCAATGACCTGGACTGCCTCGTGGACTTCCTTTTGCACTTTTATGTTTTGGGCTGATGTCTCTGGTGCAACAGGCTTTTCTGCTGATGTCTCTGGTGCAACAGGCTTTTCTGCTGGTGTCTCTGGTGCAACAGGCTTTTCTGCTGATGTCTCTGGTGCAACAGGCTTTTCTGCTGATGTCTCTGGTGCAACAGGCTTTTCTGCTGGTGTCTCTGGTGCTGGTGCCTCAACTACTACTACAGGAGTTTCAGTAAATACTGTTCTTTCCTCTACTACTTTTTCAATCTCTTCCTCCATGACTGCTACTGCCTGGACTAGTAAAGAGTCTTCAGTTGCAGCTTTGGGTTCAGCCTCTGCTTCAGACACTTTCTTAAGAGCGCTCTGGATGACCACCTGAGCAATAACTAAGCCAGTCTCATCCATTGCCCCATCCTCCTTGGTCTCTTCTGCCTCTGTACGGCCAACCTCAGTCACCTGCACTTGGATTTGGTCATTGCCAACAGGCTCTGCAACTGCCACCAAGACTGTTTCTATCACCACTGCTTCAGTGACCTCCACTTGCTGAGTTCCTATGGACTCTGATGGTGAGCTGACGAGGCACACAGTCTCCTTCACAGTGGCAAACTCTTCAGCGGGGGGTACAACCGCCATGTTTGCTTCGCACACCTTTACTGCGGCCTGGCTGGTATCAGTTAGTGAGGTAAGCAACTCTCGGGTGGCAGGCTCATTCACCTCCTCAACAGCAGCATTCTCTTTGACGGCAGCCGTCACTTCCACTTCCATTTCTTTACTTTGAAACTCTGCAATAGGTGCTGCTGAGACCTCCACAATGTCAGCAGGTATTGAGTTTTCAACAGTTGGTGCAATGGGTTCGACAAGCTCCACTTTGGGGGTGTTCTCAGTTATAAACTGGGCCTCAACGATTTCAGTCTCCGTCTGGATCTCGTTCACTGTAGCAACCTTTTTAACTTCAGGTTCTTTACCCTCAGCGGCTATCTCAAGCTCTGGAATGTCATCAACAGTGTTCTCTAGAGGTTTTTCCAAGAATGTGCATTTAACTTGCTCTACCTGAGCCTCAAACACAGGGTCTTCAGCAGGGTCAGCCACATCTGTTGGATCTGCCTTATGTTCTAGCGGCAGCTCAATGGACAGAGCATTGCTCATCTCAGCTAGAGACTCAACAATAGGCATCACTGTGTTCTCAACTGCCACTTCTTTGATCTCCTTGGTGCCAAGGCCAGTGCAAATGGCGGTGACGTCATTTTGTGCATGCACCATCAAGACAACTTTTGATTCGCTCTCAACAAACTCAACATCTGGTGTGAGTTCTGGAACCAATGCAGCCACTTCCAGTGGGACCTTTGTGATTTCCTCAGAAGTCAGGCGTGGGAGATCACTAACCACCTCCACAGCCTCCTGCAAAACCTCCAGAGATTCTGGCTTATTGGGGAAAAGGGTGGTCTCTTCATGTGTGGTGAGGATCGTCTCTGCATTGACATCGACAACAGAAAGCTCAGGCTCCTGGCACATGACTGAATCTAAGGTCTTCTCTACAATGCTCTTTGTAACAGAATCAGCAGTCACCTCACCAACAGAGAGCTCAGGCTCCTGCTCCTGGCATGTGACCGCCACTGAGGTCTGCTCTACAATGTCCTCCATGATGGTAGTGTCAGCAGACTTTGGGGTGGCGGCACCCTCCTCTGGAATGTCACTGAGTTGATCCTGTAGCATCTCCTGAAGGTTTTCCACCACTGCTGTGGCAGAGATCCAAGAGGGGGACCTCTCTTCGATGGAGGATTGAGCCTGAGCAATAGGTGCTACATCCACAGCATCGACTGTCTCCACGCTCATTTCAGGTTCAGAGCCTTTAGGCTCAGTCTGCTCGTTGTAGTACTCTGAAAGAGGGACCACTGCTGGCGTGTCAGAGTCTTCCTCACCAGAGCCCAGATCTGAGGAAAGCTGCTTCTTCTTTCTGCGTCCAGGAATTAGTTTCCTTAGGGAGAAGGAGGACTCTTCTTTGGGAATTTCACTATCTGAGACAATCTGTTCACCACCGGATTCATCTGTCTCGACTTTGGGCTTCTTTCTGTGGGTGACAAGACGCTTGAGAGTATCCCATGTAGATTCTCCAGCTGTGGGGCTTGTGGATGGTTCAGGGGATGACACTGTGTTTTCCTGATCTGCCTCTCCAGAGCTACAGAGAGGGGACTCTCCGGTTTTAGCCTGATCCTCTAGAGCTGGTGGTGCCTTTTCTTCAATTTTAGTCTCCTCATCTTCGGAGTCTGAGGTCTTCCTGGTTCTTTTCTTGCTGCCACCCATACACATCAGCGCCTCCCAGGAAACTGAGGTGTCCATCTTCATCTTTCGGTGTTCCTCAGTGCTGCTCTCCAGCTTCTCAGTATTGTCAGTTTTTGGCTCCTCCTCATTGGGTTCCACCTCCTCCTCCTCTTTCTCCTTCTCCATAAACACAGCACTCTCATTGGAAGATAGGGTGGCTGACTTAGCCTTCTCACCAGCTGCCTCATCTTCACTTTCAGAGGGCCTCTTGATGCGTTTCTTGGGAGTTACCATCTTCTTAAAAGAAGACCAAGGCATGATACCTTCTTTTTTCTTCCCTTCATCAGAGCTGGAAACCTCTCCATCAGCCTCTTGACTGGCCTCAGCATGAGCAGCTTCTACACCAATTGCATGGTCAACTGTTTCATCCGGAGATGAGGCCCCACTTTCAGGTTTTTGGACTTCTGCCGACTCTGTGGAGGACTGAACCTGTTCCGCTACCTGTTCCCCAGATTCTGCAAGCTTGGCCTCTTTCTTGTCTTTTTTTGGTTTCTTGGTCGAAAGCTTCTTCAGGCCGGCCCCAGTGAAGAGTTTTTTCAGGGGGCTTCCCTGGGCCTTAACCTTCTCCTGTGATGAGAGCACCTCAGACTCAGTAGTGACCGTAACTGGGGCCTTGTCTACTTCCACAGCATCTGTACCTTTCTCATCCACCGCTTTTGCATCATCAGTGATCATGGCATTGGGGGTTTCCACTGCAACTTCTGCTTGAATCTCCTTTTTGATTTCTTCAGTGAGTGCTTTGGCTGTCTCACTTTCTGGGGAAGGCTCAGGCTTAGCCTCCACTAGTGTTGCCACTGGCTCCGACTCGATAGGTACTCCTTCTACCACTTCCGTTGTACTTACTACCTCCTCCCCCACAACAGCGTTTTCTGTCTCCACTTCCACATTTATTTCTTCCTCTTTATCCTTTGGTTCCTCCTCCTTGGGCTTCTTCATGCTTGCCTTTTTGCGCAGGTTGGAGAAGATTCCCTGTGTAAAGAACCTTCTGAAGGGAGACTGGTTGGACTCCTGGCCAGCTTGGGCAATTGTATCTAAAGCTGGATCCTCAGGTTCCTTCTCTGCAGCTGTCTCCTCAGCTGCCTCATCAGCATCCTCTGTGACTGCTTCTGTAGCACCTCCATCCATGGTCTCAGATGGGGCTTCCACTGGAGCTACACCCTCAGCACCGGTCTGTGAGGCCTCAGCGATCACAGTCTCTGGCTCCACTTCATGCTTATCAGATTTGACGTCCTCTCCAGTGGCTGCTTCCTCCTTAGCTTCCTCCGACCCGCTGGTCTCACCTTCCACCTCCTTGTCCTTCACCGTCAGTAGTTGCACTGGGTCTGTCTTCTCATTCTTGTCCTTCTTCAGTGTGAACTTGAAGCCGACAAACTTGAAGATCTTCTTGAAGCCCACTTCATTGGCATCGCCTGGTTTCTCCTCCACCTCCTTCTCTTCTGCAGCATTGATGTTGCTGTCAGGTGTCTCTGTCTCCTCCTTTTCTCCATTCACTTGAGGGGCCAGTGTAGCGCTGTCCATTGTCTCAGGTACCTCCTCCTTCTGAGACACAGTCACGCCGTCCACTGAAATGAGATAAGTGTTTAGCCTAAGGCAATATACACACATACAATTGGCAGAGATTTTTCCTTTCACAATGGCACATACGCTGGAGCCAAACCAAAAACGTGTTTGGCCAATGGAAAATTAGTAAGAGTAAAAAACATAATTATATCCCTTATATAATTCATCAAAGATGACACCTTTAACAAGACAATCTAAAAAATGTTGACCCCCTGAGAGGCTTTAACTAACATTTTATATATTAACTACAGTCAGATTCATCCCCTTTTCTTTATGCAAGGGCCAACAATCTTGAATAACTTGGAGTAACTTCTGCAAGTATATTTCAAAATGCAAGTAATTCCACTGGAAATAAATAGACAAATATTGAATCCCCAAAACAGAAAAGGCTTACAGGAACCCATACTCTTAGACCTATAGGTTTTCAGAAAAGGCTTACAGGAACCCATACTGTTAGACCTATAGGTTCTCAGAAAAGGCTTACAGGAACCCATACTGTTAGACCTATAGGTTCTCAGAAAAGGCTTACAGGAACCCATACTGTTAGACCTATAGGTTCTCAGAAAAGGCTTACAGGAACCCATACTGTTAGACCTATAGGTTCTCAGAAAAGGCTTACAGGA
>JACXGK010015701.1:0-10103 GCA_016801125.1 Novumbra hubbsi | reverse complement strand
CCATGCCACATGCCCACCCCCGGCCACACTCCATGCCCCTGGCCCCACCCCCTGTCACGCCCCATGCCACATGCCCACCCCCGGCCACACCCCCTGCCCAACTTCCAGCCACACCCCCGCTCTGGCTGTTGAAAAGTGAAGGTCAGCAGCTACGCAGACCCCACAACCCCTCCCCCAGACTCCTCCCAGTCTCCCTCCACCCAGCCACCACACTTCAACGAGGAAGACGGGGGGAAGGTGGGGGGGAAGGGTGGGGGGGAACAGGAGTTGTTTTGAATGGCAGGAAATCCCTGAGATGTTTTCAGTACCCCGGCGAGAGTGAGAGAATCACATTTTCTGACACACATCCACATCTTCTGGCTTGCATGCGCAAACACACGAGTGTACACACACACACACACACTCGGCAGATATTCAGGCACGTCTGTGGGTTTTCAGGGGGAGTCTCCTGTGCAGGAATGCAGAGAAGATGAGTGTGAAGAGATGTTTGGGGGGGGACACACCGCGGTCAGACAAGAGTTACACCTAACACCTCCCTCCCCCTTTCCTCCCCCTTTGCTCCCCCTTTAACAGTTTTTTTTCTCTGTCCTCTACCTCTGCTTTTCTAACTCCTTCTCAGACTCTCCCTTTTAGGCATTTCAATCCACACTCACTCCCTCCCTCTCACTCCTCTTATCTCCTGTGCCAAACATTTTTCAATTTCTCTGTCTGTCTGTCTGTCCCACTGTCTGTCCCTCTGTCCGCCTGTCTGTACGTCCGTCAGCCCCTCTGACCGTCCGTCTGTCTGTCAGTCAGTCCGTCCCTCTGTCTGTCTGTTTGTCCGTCCCTCTGTCCGTCCGTTCCTCTGTCCGTCCATCTGTCTCTCTCTGTCTCTCTCTGTGTCCCTCTGTCCCTCCGTTCGTCTGCCCGTCTGTCCCTCCGTTCGTCTGCCCGTCTGTCCCTCTGTTTGTCCGTCCGTACGTCCCTCCGCCCCTCTGTCCGTCCGTCTGTACGTCCGTCTGTACGTCCGTCTGTCTGTATGTCCCCCTGTCTGTCTCTATATCCCCCTGTCTGTCTCTATATCCCCCTGTCTGTCTCTATATCCCTCTGTCTGTCTCTATATCCCTCTGTCTGTCTCTATATCCCTCTGTCTGTCTCTATATCCCTCTGTCTGTCTCTATATCCCTCTGTCTGTCTCTATATCCCTCTGTCTGTCTCTATATCCCTCTGTCTGTCCCTCTTTCTGTCTCCCTCCGTCTGTCTCTACTGGTACCGAAGTGTTCTGAAATCTCATACAACACAAATACACTCTAGACTCAACCCATACCACTGACCACAACAGAACCACACACTAAACTCAACCATTACCACTGACCACAACACAACCACACTCTAAACTCAACCCATACCGCTGACCACAACACAACCACACTCTAAACTCAACCCATACCACTGACCACAACACAACCCTGCTAGGCTCAATGGGTACACATGATAGACCAGTACACCGTACATCTCACCTCTACATTACGTGATGGGCCCTTCCTACAAGATAATGACCTGTGCACAGGGATGACAAACGGACGGCCCTTGAACAGATCCCTACAAGAGAGCTGGAATTGCTAACGCAGAGTCCAGGCGAGTTCCGCGGACAGTTTATCAAGCGCCCTGACGAATACAAAGGTGGACTGTAACCCCTCACCGACAGTAGAACACAGTTTGAAATTGGGCAGACCAAGCGATTAAGGGCCCTTCCTCAAATTAATTTAGGGGCAGACAAATTAAATGTGCCAGTTGTTCCAGTTTTCATATACGTCTAGCCGTAGGTATATAGAAAAGTGCTGAGCAAGATGCTAAGATCACTGGTGTTGTAAAACGAGTGCTGAACCCTGAACGACGGGCCCCTGTAAGACAGGCCGGGAAACCCTGGGGCACCCACCACAGTGCCCCCACCTCCTTCCCCCCACTAAGCACTCCAATTTACATTTCCTTCTAATTATTACCATCATAAATATACCCGGCAATGTTTTTTTACCTCCTCCTCCTTCCACTTTCACTACGCGGTTATTCATGGCTGTGGAACTATCATTTCACCGCTCTTGTGTCCTAAGTGCCCCGGCCGTCGTATTTACATCGTTTTTAGATGCCCGGCGCCGTATTCATTTATTTGACTGTAGTTTTAGCGCCGCGCGCCGTTTTCGTTGTCAAAATGAAGGTATTTTTTCGCTTCTCCTAATTTCGGTGTGTACAAAGCACTTGGCAGGGGCCTGTACCAGGTGACTCATGCAGCCATAAAAGTGGTATTGAACAACAGCAGATGGCTGTTGCCCCTCTCCTCTCTCGCAATTAAGCTTGGCTCCTAAATGGAGCCCCGTCCCGTTAACGGGGGAACCTTAATACGACTGGAGCTTGGTGGTTCGTAGAGCAACACGTTACGGAATAGGGCGCAGGCTGGGACGGGGCCTAAAGGCGTCTGAGGAACCCACAGTTCCCCCTTTTTTTCGATAGCGTTTTTTTTTCGTTCCCTTCCTGGCCGCGTGCTGGGTTGGCAGTCTGACATCACCTGGTGTTTGAAGGTGTTCCAGGAGCTAAGGGCGCTATGCAAGTTGCCTCTGTGGCAACGGGACGGATTTTGGACGCAGCTTTTTTTTTTTTTTTTTTTTTTTTGAAGTGCTCGCCAGCCAATGGAGGGGCGGGGGGTGTTCCAAACCATGGCTTTGTTTATGGCAACCCCGTTTGCCCAGGTTCGCCAGCGACGCAACAGGCTGACAGGAACAGGAGAGGGCTGGGACACATCCAGGACAGACCGGCGGGAGTCTGGCTGAGAGGCTTGGTGGCTTGCTGGTGGGGGCGTGGGTGGAGGATGTGTTGAAACCTGCGGCCCGCCGAACGATGCCCCATCCTGTGTGCCTCACCGCACCCGACTGTGACAGGGCAGGACATGTCAGGGTGCGGTCTGCCTCCGAGGACAGACGAGGCAGGGACGATGCAACGGGACTCAGCAGAGCTGAGTCACACTCTTTAAGACACGCCTCCGGGCCCTTCACTCCAGGCCTTTCTCCGCACTTCCGTCTCCCGCTCTCCTGTCCTTCTCCGGCTTCACGGAGCGTTTCCCAATCAGCTCCCTATTGCACCAACAAACTACACCCTCCGAACACGGCCCTGTACAGGAACAATGTGGGAGGGAGAAAAAGGCCCAGAGGAGCAAATGCCGACCTGAAAACAATGTCCCCGCCCCTATCCACCGAAGGAGAGCGCCCGGTCCGGTTTCCCCACAAACGCACCCTTTTTACGGACAACGAGTGTCTAATAGCGGTGCTGGAGGGTTGGTGCTGACAGGGCTCCTTTAGCGCATCACAACTTAAGTGGGTGGAAGAGACGAGAGAGGAGGGGAGAGAGGGGAGTGTTAAGGCCGGGGAGGGAAGGAGCGGGCCGGGGTAATCGTCCGTAACAGGTGGAGTGGTTTGGACACCCAGGCAGCGTGCTACCGCGGCGACGGCTAGAGGCACGGTCACCTCCTTGAGAACGTCGTCAGGCGGAGACGAGGGGGGGGGATCAGTGCGGCCCCACTGAACACTTCCACGGGGAAATGAATGGTCTGCGCCCGGGCAACGGTCACCGTGGGAGACGTGAGTGACAGGAGATGAAGGCTTAATTGGGAAACAAAGAAGAGGTGGTTGCTGGGTAAAAACGGACAGGGGCAAAGGTAGATACGCCTGGTCGTTCGTGTCGCCCCATTATGACAGTGGCCGGGAGTCCCACCAGCATTATTCACATGCTGGAGAAAAGGTTGGGAACGGTTGTCAAGTAACGTTGAACTGGCTGGTCGGGCTCATGGAAGATTATCGCGGTCGCTGAGACAGACGCAAAAAGCAACTAAATAAGGCTGAACTTGTTTCAAAGGAGGCACATCCTAATGTTTGACTCTCCTGAGTCAGCAGGGAGTAGCTAGAAATGAGTAGAGGACGTAGTTATGAATCACAAAATCACTAAACTGGGAGAAGAAGGATTCAAAATTGGGCGCGGGAGAATAAAAATTTACTATAACAAATGTATGCCCCAAAACATCCATACACCCAAGTCATTATATGAAATAACTTCTTCTCTTGAACGCTGCATTAAAATATCCCACGAATCCATAGGCAGCGTCTGTTCAATGAACAGAAAGCCGTGTTAAAAAATGTAGCTGCAGGCTGAGATAGGAGGCGTAGCTCAGTGCCGGCGTCACCGGGAGGCGTGGCAGAACGCGGTAAGGGAGGGTGGTAATATTGATCCATAACGGTGTGATACGGCCGGACCTCTGATGGATGTCCCTCCGCACGGCTCCCCGTCCCTCACCGCAGCGTGCAATTATCAGCCTGTTTCCTGTGTACTGACATAAATCACACTGGCTCACAAGACAAAGAATGTGACACGAGGAGGGAGACGGGGGAGAAAGAGAGAGGTAGGGGGGTGAGGTCTTGTGAACTAGGGATGATCACTGCCAAAGGGCCTGAGGACCGAGAGAGACAGAGAGAGAAAGAGAGAGAGAGAGAGAGAGACAGAGAGAGTGAGACAGAAAGAAATACAGAAGATGGTAGGGAGAGATCATTTAGAAAGAAAGCGAGGCTTTTGAGAGGTGTCCAGCCACTACTCTTTGCCCCTCAGAGAGCATCTACTACCCCGGCCCTGCCCATCACCCCCCCTCTCCTCTCGGGGCGCGTTTCGGTGCATTCCTGGACCCAGGCACCAGCTTTTTCTCTAGGCACTAATCCCCCACAGCTGGGCCCTTCCTCCCCCTCCCTCCCTCCCACCACCCACTCCAGCCCTGTGTAATACAAGTGACTTGGTGATGTAAACCAGCTTTGTCCCTGGTACACTGGCACAAACACAGAAACACACACACACACTAGTTCTTCTTATCGGTTGAGTCCCCAAGCCGTTGCGGGTTCAGTGTCCCGGGGGACCCTAGCATCACAAACACTTCCCATGGGAGCTCCAAAGGACCACAAGCCCCTCCTTTCTCCCACTCTCTTGCTCAGAAGGGACAAAGCCAGAGGGGAAGAGAGGGAGGGATGTTGTTTTACCTCTGCTGGGAAGCATGGGTTACTGATTACAATAGGGAACGGTGCCGGACACTATCTAATGAAAAGAGAAGGGAACATGGAAAAAGGAGAAGGGGCATTTTGTTCACTCTCTGAATGTAAATCTGAAGATGTAGTAATCTGATGTGGTGATCTGAGGGTGTCGGATGTGGTAATCTGAGGGTGTCGGATGTGGTAATCTGAGGGTGTCGGATGTGGTAATCTGAGGGTGTCGATGTGGTAATCTGAGGGTGTCGATGTGGTAATCTGAGGGTGTCGATGTGGTAATCTGAGGGTGTCGATGTGGTAATCTGAGGGTGTCGATGTGGTAATCTGAGGGTGTCGATGTGGTAAAATGGGGGTGTCGATGTGGTAATATGAGGGTGTCGATGTGGTAATCTGAGGGTGTCGGACGATGTGTTAATCAATGCATGTCTGATGATGTGTTAATCGGAGTATGTCTGATGAGGTGGTCATCGGAGTTCATCTGAAATGTTTATTCTGATAGAACGTAAATCTGTGGATGTCTGATAATGGGTTAATTGGAGTATGTCGCATGATGTGTTCATCTGATGATCTCTGATAATGGGTTAATCTATGTATGTCTGATGATGTGTTAATCTATGCATGTCTAATTATTTGTTAATTGGAATATGCCTGATGACGCGTTAAACTAAGGAAGTCTGATATGTTAATCTGAGTATGCCTGGTAATGTGTTAATCCAGAGTGTGTCTGGACTGACTATAAGGCTAACCCAAAGCATTGACACTCTATATGTGCTCTCTCACAGGCAGGCAGGCGGGAGTTAATACGTATGTGTGAGGGGTGGAACTGGGTTAAGCAACAATATAAAAAATAGGCCAAATGAAAACACACTTTAATGTAGTGACCAGGGGTATGAGTGACCGTGGGGTATCCAAGTGAAAGGAATGTGGACAGACGGGGACAGGAGCTAAACATCCAGAGAGGGAGAGAGGAAGGCGGGCAGAGGGAGGGAGGCGGTGGAGGGAGGCGGGGAGAAGGAGGGATGTGGGTGGGGTAGGGAGGCGAGGTGGTAGGGGTGTCAGGGGGGGAGGAGGGACAGGTCAAAGGCTTACAGGGTTTCTCTCCAGTCAGTTAGTCCAGGTGTTTAACACAACGCACAAATAAACAACTTCAATAAGGGCCTCCTGCTACACACACACACCCCCAATCCCAGACAGATGTACTGAGGGCGTGTTGCCCAAGGGGACTGCCCCGGTCCAGACTGCCAAGTGTTTGGGATCCCAAATGGGACACAGAAAGTAGCAACATAGACACACACACTGGAAAGGGTGGTCGCAAGTGGGAACTACAACGAGTCACAACTCACAGGAACGCAGCCTTTATTACACCCCCCGTCTCCATTTGATGGCATTAGCACTTACGTGTTACGTGTGTGTGTGTGTGTTGTCACTTCTAAAAGGCCCTCCGGTCAGTCAGTCACTCGTGCGCTGCAACAACGGAACTAAACGGCGCAGAGCGGGAACGCTACACAGAGTCGTCTGACTGTTCCCGTTTCTCCCGTGAACATCCAGCTCATTTAAATGAAGCGTGTTTTAATTCAGGCTGTTTTGCATTTGACTGTGGGGCTTGATCACAGCGTGTGATGGGACCCCGCTTTGATCACGCAGAGAACGAGAAACGTAAATCCCTCTTTCTCGCTTTCTCCCCCCACCCTCTCCACCGCTCCTCTTCGCATACGCCCCCCCTCCACCCCTTCGCTGTCTCACCCCCCCCCAAAAAGCCTGTTCTTGATCTAGTCCCCGGCGAGAGAGGCGGAGTGGAACCGGGGACCAGGGGACACCGTGGTTCGCCTTCCTCTGCCCAGGATGAGGGGCCTCGGAGCGGGGCCACACGTGACGGGTGGGCGAGGTTGGCCCTGGAGGTTGACACGGACCCACCCGTGACATTCCCAGCGGTCCTCACTGTTTTGCAAGGAGCAGCGGTGGCCTTTTGGACGGGATCCGCTGAGCCACAGCTGTTGGACTCTTCAGAAGGGGAGCCCCTCCGTACAGGGGACTGGGCCGGGCCCGAATGAAAACTCCCCTGGACGAGGCCGGGGCGGGAGGGAGGTTAGGGGGAATTCTGCTCCGTGTTATTTGTTATGGGAAAAAGGAGATGGCTGGGACAGTGGGGAACACCGGAGCGCCACCAGGAGCAGGAGAGAGAGCGTGTGTGTGAGCGTGTGTGTGAGAGTGGGTGTGTGAGAGTGTGTGTGTGTGTGTGTGTGTGCGCGCGTGTGTCCTGTGATCACTTCCAACATCGAGGAGCCAGATCAGAGGAAAGAGAACACTGTGTCAATAGGCGATTCTTCTCAGTGCAAACGTTCAAATGGCAGTGCGCGCACACACGCGCACACACACACACACACCATATAGCCAGTGAATATCAGTTAATCTCCAGGTACTAGGGTTCTCCCACTGCATCTTATACAACGTGTGGCCTGGTGTGCAGTCTACCGAATGATGCAACAGTTATAATGTAGTTATCACCCCCTCACTTTCCCCAGACGTGGGCGACTAGTGTTCCCCATCCAGCTCCACCTCTCCGTTGTCTTCCACAATCATTCCAGTCCTACCAGGCCTGCGGATCGCCACTGTCCTGAAGGCGATCGCAACGACATATTTCTTGCTCTCGAATCATAAAGCCAGAAGTTTTTGATGCATAATTAGTTGGGAGGAAAAACGTCAGCCTCCGTCAAGCAGCATGTGTGCGTGTGTGTGTGTGTGTGTGTGTGTGTGTGTATGTGTGTGTATGTGTGCGTGAACCAGCAAAATAAATTAACCTTATCGGAAACAAGGTGTATGTACTTTTCTTATCTCCGTAATTTGCTGCGGGTGCGGAGGAGGATGGAGGTACGGCGCCAGAGAAAAGAGGAGGGTGGAGGTACTGTGCCAGAGAAAAGAGGAGGGTGGAGGTACTGTGCCAGGGAAAAGAGGAGGGTAGAGGTACTGTGCCAGAGAAGAGAGGTGGGTGGAGGTACTGTGCCAGATAAGAGAGGAGGGTGGAGGTACTGAGCCAGAGAAGAGAGGAGGGTGGAGGTACTGTGCCAGAGTAGAGAGGAGGGTGGAGGTACTGTGCCAGAGAAGAGAGGAGGGTGGAGGTAATGCGGCCATGTTCAATATTGTGTTTGGGCTGTGATGGTGTTCATGAGGGCGAGACCCAGCCGTGGTTCTGGTCATTGAACTCTATTCCTCTTCCAGAGGAAAGGATGGCATGTTTTAGAGGGACACTAGAGGACACACACACACACACACACAATCAATGCTTTGTATTAGAGGGACCGGGGGGCCCCAAGGGATGCCTAGCAGGGGCCTGGAGGGCCAGGTGACACAGAAGACACAAACACACACGCTAGCTCCCATCTCTGCTCTGCCCTCAGGACATCACAGAGAGAGCGAGAGAATAGAGAGAAGCGAGAATGAGCAGATAGAACGATAGAAAGACAGAGGGCGAGTGTGCATGGAGAGAAAATGGAAATTGGCAGAGTGGAGGCCCTGTTATTGTAAAGTATTTCTGTGTGTGTGTGGTATAGCGTGTATGGCTGTGTATGTGTGGTATATCTGTGTGGTGTAACAAGTATGGCTGTGTGTGTATGTGGAATAGCGTGTATGGCTGTGTGTGTGTGGTATAGCTATGTGTGTGTGTGTGTGGTATAGCGTGTATGGCTGAGTGTGTGTGTGTGGTATAGAGGTATGGCTGTGTGTGTATGTGGTATAGCGTGTATGGCGGAGTGTGTATGTGTGGGTGGTATAGCGGTATGGTTGTGTGTGTGTGTGTGTGTGTGTGTGTATGTGTTATAGTGTGTGGTATAGCATGTATGGCTGTGTGTGTGTGTATGTAGTATAGCGTGTATGGCTGTGTGTGTGTTTGTGTGTATGTATGTGTATGTATGTGGAATAACGTGTATGGCTGTGTGTGTGTGTCATGTGGCTGGTTACCGTGGGACAGAATCTCTGAAGGGTTACGGGTGGCAAGGCATGCTGGGTAATCAGGAAAGCGGATAAGCCCTGGTCATCCAGGCATTGAGCACATTAAACATTTGACTATACACACACACACACACACACACACAGTCTTCACAGGAGATCATGTCAATCAAGGTACTCACCCTGTTCCCCAAACACTACCCCACCACCCCCACTTTAATTCCCATCCTAATTGACTTCCACTGGATATCCTTCATTGCCCAGAGTCCAACCTGGTACATAATTAGGCTTTCTGTCCTGCCATCCTACTGTTCTGCAATCCTACTGTCCTACTGTCCTGCCATCCTACTGTCCTGCCTGTCTATCCCATGTAATCTATGTACAGTACCAGTCAAAAGTTTGGGTAAAAAACAATTATAAACAATTGTCACATTGGAGAAAAAAAATGTCTAAATTGCTAAGATTTATTCAGTACAATTACAAATTAGATATAAAATAAACCTTTGTTGTGTATCCATTGCACTACGTAATCAAAACCAGTCAAATGTTTGAAGTAGAGCACATTTGTGACAAGCAACAAAACACATAAAAGTTGTCTGAACTAACCGTTTTACCTTTATAAGCTGCGTTCGGTGAACCTCGTTTTGTCATTATTGCAAACATAAGAATTCCTTCGGTCCACCAAGACGCAGTAAACGGTCCCGTTTTCAACCACAGGCAACGGTTGAAAAACAAGCCTGGGACTATCTGTGCTTGTTGTGGACCTGGGCCAAGGGTAGGTATGTGGCCCAATGGACAACATCTGTATGTGCATGTCAAAAGCTGTGTGTGTGTGTGTGTCAGAGGGTCGGAAACCCAGGAACGAATGCTTCAGTCAGGGACGAGGTGGGAGAGCAGGACATTCCAGGCAGATGACAAGACGTCACAGTCACACACCAGCACAGGAATGTAAAGGAAGAGAGGGAGCGAGAGAGGGAAGGGGGAAAAGAGGGAGGGGGGGGTGTCACTTTATTAGACCAAAAGCCAGGGTGTTCGAACGTGGGGAGGGCGGACGAGGGACTCGAGCTGTAATTAGTTTGCTCTCCAAAAGAGAGGTTGGGGGGGGGGGGG
>JACXGK010015700.1:0-10100 GCA_016801125.1 Novumbra hubbsi | reverse complement strand
AATATAAACACTGTGCCACCTCTAGTGGGTAGACCCAATGCACAGCTACTCCACATGAATAACATGGTTAATATAAACACTGTGCCACCTCTAGTGGGTAGACCCAATGCACAGCTACTCCACATGAATAACATGGTTAATATAAACACTGTGCCACCTCTAGTGGGTAGACCCAATGCACAGCTACTCCACATGAATACCATGTTTAATATAAACACTGTGCCACCTCTAGTGGGTAGACCCAATGCACAGCTACTCCACATGAATAACATGGTTAATATAAACACTGTGCCACCTCTAGTGGGTAGACCCAACGCACAGCTACTCCACATGAATAACATGGTTAATATAAACACTGTGCCACCTCTAGTGGGTAGACCCAGTCTACTCCACATGAATAACACTGAATATTTTTGTTCTTCAACGGCTTGTTTTGCCTCAGTCTCCCCAGATCGGGACCGGAGGTGTTACAGACATAATTTGGCAAAACGCCAGTGCCTTTGAGATTTTGTACCATTGTTATCCAAAAGGCGAATGGAATGCTGCCTTTGTTGTGTTTTGCCGATTGCTCGCTCACACTACAGGCAGGCAGATATGGTTATTCTTGAATATTCTGTTTTCCAATAGAGCTATTAGGTTTGTGTTGCCGTCAATTCACAGCGAGTACCCCATAATTGTGAATCAGACACACTTCTTGTAAATGGGGGGCCACTCCTCTGAAGATATCCCAGAAGTATTCAGGCTTTTTATTCAGTAGTTTGTAGAAGCGCCTTTGATGGCGACCACAGTCGTCTTGGGGGTCCCTCAATGTCATAGAGTTGGGCTGTTCCTCACACCCTTCCCTGTAGATCCCACTGTGGTCTGTCAGTTTAGTCTTTAGTCTTCCATACAGGTGTCCCTCCGCCATGGGTTTGTCCGTGTTCTTTGGGTCGCTGTTCTGCTGAAAGGAGAATCTTCGCCCCACTCTGAGGTCCTGTGCTCTCTGGTACCAGGGCCTCTCTGGTACCAGGGCCTCTCTGGTACCAGGGCCTCTCTGGTACCAGGGCCCCTCTCTTAATTTGAGGTGTCATGGCTCTGGGTCTATGTACATATATGACTATTAAGTTGTGTTTTTTTTATAAACTTTCCACATTTCAAAAAAGTTTTCACTCTGTCATTATTGAGTACTGTGTGTAGATCAATGGCAAAACAAAGCAATCACAGCAGATGTCGTCATGACACGCAAGGCAGCTTCTGAAGGGACTGGCATACAGCAATTCTACGTCAATGCATTTATTAAATTATTCTTCATTATTTTGTGTAAACATTGACACGTGTAAACTATGTACTAACGCTGCCTCTGGTAATGCTTTCACATTGGAATGGTCATTTGTATCACACCTCTCTGTTAGGGGTCATTAGATGTGGGACCAAAGGTCGTGCCCTACTTACCCTAGCTTATTAACTTGCCCAGAACCACACATGAACTTTGCCCTCTTTCTGATGTCTTCCATCCAGACAATCTACGAGAACCGGATGTACAGTCTGAAGGTAGAATGTGGACCCAGATATCCAGAGTCTCCCCCTTTTGTCCGATTTGTGACCAAGATTAATCTGAATGGTGTGCACAACTCAAATGGTGTGGTAAGTCCAAGCTCCTGCCTAAATGTTATTTCAAAAATATTCTTGAGTGCGGGACCTGTAGGTTTTAGCTAGCCAATTCACTACCCAGACGAAGGACAAGTTTTCCTGACCCATAATACACCTACCTTGGTAGCAAAAAAACAAGTCTAACTCAAGGCGAACTTGGATTTTACCCCTTGAATCTGCTGGTATTGTTTGTCTGTGGGGATACTTTTGTCTTCTGAGTTTAAGCTGAGCTGTATCCAAAAGTTTGAAACGGTTATTTTGTTATGTTATTGACATCGACCTGCTCCTTTTGGTGTGTCTGACGTGGCTGTACCCACCGGTCCTCAGGTGGACACGCGGGCGGTGGCGGCCCTGGCCAAGTGGCAGAACTCGTACAGCATCCGCGTGGTCCTGCAGGAGCTCCGGCGGCTCATGATGTGCAAAGAGAACATGAAGCTCCCCCAGCCGCCTGAGGGCCAGGTGTTCAGCAACTGACCAGCCCCGGTCCTGACCAGCCCCGCTAGCCCAACGTTCCTCACTGTCCCTTTGTCTCACACTCGTTCCTATACAGTACACACACACGCATCCACTTGCACTGATTCACCTACTCTGACATTAACTACTACACACACACACACACACACACACACACACACACACACACACAGTGTACGTACCCTCTCTTAGTTTCCCAGACTCTTGAAAATTGTTTTCACGTAAGCCTTCTTGCCAGCACCCACGACCACCTTCAGTCCTATGCCTGCCCAATTCCTCTCATCTCTCACTCTCTGTCTTTCTCCTGTTCTTTCCATTCTTCTTTGCAGAGATATGGTGGCAGTGAAACTCCGCCCGTACACCTAACACACACACACATGATCATGCAGGCCGTTCACTAGCCAACAAAATGATGGATCTTGTTTTATCGTCTTTGTATTCTACACCCAGATTGTAAAATAACATAAATGATCTTATTGAGTGTAATTGTCATTTGTGTGCTGGATTATTCAACCATGGGTGGTGGTATGTAGTCACAGTTAGGCCCAACTCGGGTGGGAATCAAGACGACTTGCTGACCTGTACCCCAAACTAAAATCTGGTCAGGGGTGTTTTCACCGTTCTGTGTAAGTTTCTGCTGAACAACTATTAAATGAATCCTGTTTCTAATAACCCAGGTGGCCTAGGCCGTCTGGATAAGTGGCTAGTGTCTGCTTCTGGAAGCCCATACATGGTTTATCAATGGGTTTTCTCCACCCTTGGCCAAATACTAAGGGAGAGAATTAAAAGGTCTACGGGTGTAATTCTTGCATTGCTCGCAAACAGAGTAACCAACTTCTCAGTCTCGATTATGTAAATTTCTGACCCTTGGGTAATCTACGTGGGATTCGATAATTCTAATCTGTGTCTCAGTACTCTGGGTGTTCTCGGTTCATCACCTTCCTCGATTTAAAACATTAGTCTTCTGTGCCATATAGCCGGTTGCGCTTTGATAATTGAATGGGAGCAGGTACGTAATGTTTTCCTTGGTTTTTCTCAAAGGTATGTGGGGGTTTGAAATGCTCATCTTATGTGCTTTGCACCTTTTCCAGGTTCACCACACGTTACTGTGGCCTCCTGTTTGGAGAATTTAGTTCTTGTTTTGTTGTTTTCTCTTCAGGGGCTGACCTGTGTACTCGTTGAGGTCCTCTCATACACTGGGCCCACTGAGTGCAATGTATGGCTTCTAGATGTTTATTTTATAAGCGAGTGTGAATCTCTATTCGGGTAACCTGTGCATGGTTTTATTTGAATTAAACCTCATTACTTTTTCACGTGTTTGTCTCCTTGTGATACTCAATTGATTTTGGTGGACGCGGCCTTATATGGAGGCTGTGCCGACGTCTCTGGTCTACCGGGTTGCATGTGCCAACGTCTGGCCGTTAACTCTTGCCGTGCTTTCTCACAAGGGAACCTGCCGATCAGCAATGCTTCTGACACTTGCTCCAAAATAAATTATTTGCTTTGTGTCTACTGATTGTGGTCCCTAGGAAGTCGCCTGGCGGTACTGTCTGTAAGTCTACCTTTGATGGGTTTGATGACCTTTACCAATAAGAATCTTGAGTTTCCTCTATTCCTTGGAATTATTTTAACAATGAATCCACATAATGCTGGCACTAATGCTACACTGTGGGAATCCTTTGCCAGTATTGTCTTAGGGCCACATGTAGTATTTGGAATGTAGGTCTAATGAGGCGGGGGGGGTGTATTTATTCAATCCAATTTACGTGGGCAATCAGCTGTTAGGTTGTACTTAATCAACCCGGTCTTGGAGGCAGATATGTATGTAATTGGTTGACTCAATGGAGAGGGTGGAGCTACTTAATTTAAATTGAGTGATAATATAATTGTAACGTTGCAAACTGTTATGGAGAGGCGGAGAGTTTTGGGTAGTGGCAGGTACCATAACCCAGCCTTGTGTGTCGGATTCCAAGTGTTGCCCATGTTCATGTTCCAGGGAGGCCGCAGATCCACACACCGCTATTATTAACTGCACTCAGTGGTTGGGTTTTTACTCCCAAGAAAAGGTGGAGGGTTTTTCACTTTCAAACTGAGAACCCCTTTTTAATAGTTACTCTGAATATGTTTTAATAGTCTGGGGGAAAGACACCGAAAATAATTTAACGAGTTAAAAGGCCTGCGGTGAACAGCAAATTTCTTAGTATTATTATACTTTATATTGTATTATTAACGGTGGCATTGCAAAACGTCACCTTGCAATTCCACGGGCAGTAACAGCCATAAATGGGCTGGGGCAACAGACAACCTCACTGGGTTGCACTCTTAGCAAAAAGCAAGATGTGGGCCAATAGAGCATATTTTCTCTAATGCCAATGAGTATGAATAAATCAACATCCCAGCGGGAAGTTCCATACACCTAGCACAACACATTCCCCAAATTGTCAAGGCTGTTCTGAAGGCCAACCTTGGTCAGACATGGTACTAAAGAGATGTACCTAATAAGATGGCTAAAGTATAGTTGCCTACAAAAGTGCAAAATTTGACAGTTTAAAGAATTCTAACTCAAATTGAACTTGTAGCATGTGCCAGCTAAGAAACAATCTATATCTTCCCCAAGACAGTAACCCTAAGAAACAATCTGGATCTTCCCCAAGACAGTAACCCTAAGAAACAATCTGGATCTTCCCCCTTCCCAATTATGTGAAGATAATTCTGTGATTAGACTCGTCACAGTCATCCTGCCCAGACAAAGATGGGTTAGGGTTAGATTGAGACGTGTCAGCCGAAGCAATTCTGGCCAGGCTGGTCTGCTTGTCACACTGCTCGATCATCCAGGCTCTACGCGCCTGATAGCACTACCGAGGTTGGGTTTGCAGGCACCCGATCTACCACAACAGTCGCTAGAGCATGACAAGACAAGGAAACGCTTGTCAGACGTCAACCAGAGCCACTCTGAACAGTGCTGAGAGACTGCAGAGCCATGTGAAAGGCCCTCGGCGTTGTTGGACAAGGACTTAAAACTTGATAAACTGGAAACTGAGGGAGTTTATGCTGCAACAATCGACAAGATACTGAGATTACAGTATGTTTTGATCCAGGCGATGGGTGGGCATTGGTTTTGTTGGATTGCTTTTGATATATATTCGTTTATCAAATTTGATTTATTACAAATTGACTCAGAGGTGCGTTCTGATATTATTAACTCTTGCTCTTCTCTTACTTTCGTTACTGTACCAACCAGGTGTGTGAATATGGCATGTTGTGTATCATCAAACGCACCAAAAACCGTCAGGGCCTTGTCTTTGGCCCACCAATGAGTCTCTCCAATCAGAGATGGGTGCATGCAGGGAGGGTGTTTTCTCACACCTTCCCAGGTATTTATCAGTTTGTTGGACTTGGGAATGCTGCCACATGGTTCACCAGAGGAAACAGGGTAGCACTTTAAATAACAACAGCATTTTTACATTTTACACATCTTATTTATTTATAAATGTATCACACAAATTTACATTTTACACAGCGTTCTAACTGCTGGGAAACAGGGTTGCATGTAAGCATAACAACAGACGTGAACATGTCTAGGACAGGGTGTTGGAAGCAGTGAAGAGAATCCTGGATATTCTCCCAGCATGTTGGCAGCCCATCTGTGACATTACCCAGACATTTGCCTTTATGTAGGTCAACTTATTCCAGAACCATGTGTCTCTACTTGATGAGTGACAATCCACCACTGCTATGATCCTCTCATGGACAACATCTGTAATATATCTAAAAATCAGAACTCCGGTCCTTGAATGTTAACTGGCAGAGCGCCAATATGAACTGAAATAAATCCAGATTGGCTGCCGGTTCTGAAGTTAGTAAGTAATGCCAGCTACAGTACTGTTTATGCAGTGACAATGACATGTCACTGACCTGGGGCTTCGTCAAAGGTAATGCTGACGTTTTGCTACCTTTTTGACAGCAATTCAGTCTTTTTTACGCGGGAGATAGGTACCTAGCTAGTTAGTTAGCTAATGGGACTTAATGTTTCTTTTGTATTCAGGAGATACCCTAACTACCAGATTATCTGTGTTAACTTCCAGTACACAGCTCGACACCGGATACAGCTGGTGCGACTGCAAACCCACAGAAATTGTAGCTTTTCTATTTCTATATGCCTTATGGCCTGTTAATTTAAACTTCAATTGCGCTCTGTTACATTGCTGCAACTGTCACAGTTCAAACTGACTGCAAGATTTGTATTGAACGTGACCATGATGCCATGCACAGCAGCATAGTTATTTTCACACAACAGCATAAACTTATTAGCAGTTTTACCCAATCTCCAATAAACTAGCTAATGCAGCAACATGTGTATAGCCACAGGTCTACATGGTGATGCAATATGAATTTTGTTTAGTACACATCCAATGCTTAGATGTTATAATTACGTTGACGAACAGAGAAGGAGCTAGCAACATTACAGTTGCTATCTTGAAGTATTTAGCAGTAGTAACGTCCAGATAGCCCACAACAAAAAAGGAATAAACATTACTGGGTGGGTCAACAAACATGGCTACATGGCAACAAATATTCTCACATCTTAAGGACGCACATAAGCTTCATCTAAACAAAGGATGTAAACTATTATAAGACACAAGAACTAACTGGAAATGTACATTAGTAACCGCTGCTAATTTTCAGAGCTACAGATCGCCCATAATGCACTGCTTCCCTTGGCCAGTGCGCAAAGGGGGGCATAGCTACAGCTGTCCTGATGACTTAATACAGCCTATTACAATTCATAGTAATATAATCAATGTGTTGCATTTTGCTCCATCTGCCTTGAGAGACCCTTTCAGTTTCTCTCTTAATATCTCTGCACTACCTTCCTTCTATTTTACACAACAAGTGGAGTACAGCGAAAGAATGGACTACTTTTTGCTGTTGAATGGTGTAGGCTTGAGCGAAAATATCACTCCACTCCCTATTATTGCAGTGTTGTACCGGCCCGTCCAAAAGAATCTCTGGTCTGCGTCCAAAACGACGTGCTACGCCAGTGATGCCACGGTCTTACGTTAAAATCCCACAAAGGAAGCTGGCTAACTTTATAAACCGTCTTCCCAAATAGCTTATCAGACACTCATTGGGTATTATTAACTACTAATTAAATACCTGTAAATTACCTATTTAATTAAACCCAACAAAAGAGTGTCAGGATTGTCTCCTTCTGTGGTGTCATGAGCATTTCAATTGTACTCATTTGATTTCCGTGGACTTCTCCCCATTCGCCAGAGGATGCAAATGGAAGCAGCCTCCCCCCCGACCCGGGCGGAACAGAAAAACCAACAGGGCGAGACGACTCCTTTATGAAGTACACCCTGTCAGCCGCTGAGACGGAAACACGCCTGGGCCACAATGGCGATTGTCCTCGTCCGTCTTGATAGAGCGACTTGTAAGGTGCAGCAGCTCCACGGGAAGCAGACTTCTGGCCCTCGTTCAACAGCTGTTCCCTCCTCCCTTGGGGCCACCGGGGGCCTGTTATCGCCCCTCGGCTGCGAGGCCGACGCGTAGAGGGGACAAAGAGGGTCACGTGACCTGGGTGGTTTTGGGGGAGAAGCAGCACAGATTCATCACAAAGAGAGGGAGGGGGTGGAGCCAGGGTACCCCCGTCCCCCGTAGGCTACATCACACGATATGGAGCCGATCTGAAAACTCAACGGAGTGCCAAAATTAGAGGACACGTTATAATGTCAGGGCCCTTGTGTGCCTCAGTGTAGTAAACATCATCAGGTCTCCGCAGTCCAAAATGTTGATGGCCTCACTGGCACTGCCCACAACATAAGTAATAGATTACCGTGTCTACCGATTACTAAGTCTAGTAGCAAAGGAACATGCCTTCCCCACAAATAAAAACTCCCATGCAATCACAATTTTGGGCATTTGCTTTGTTTAGTCAGGAATGTGTGCAGCTAGGGCAAAAGGACATCGGCATCTCCATCACACGCTGAACGCGATGCGTGATGTGAAAAACAATCCTTACATCACAATGACGGCATGTACAGTGAATGATATGGCAAAGACGCTGGCCAGGGTTCACTCCTCTTGATAGGGTGGGAATTATCAGTCATCTGGATCAGTCATGTGCCACGGATTGGCGGAGGTCCAATTGGCAAGCAGGACACAGGTGTTCGTTGGATGCAGAGTCAAGAACTACTGGGCGTTGGGGGGGGGTGGGTTTTAATAATATAAAATCAACAGCCTTGTGTCGTTTAATGGTCCAAGCTGCCGCCTCTCGTTCATATGAGTTGCTGTAGCATAGATGTGACCCACTACTCTTTTCAGCAAAACAATATGTAAACCCCCCCCCCTCCCCCCTGAGAACAAAAATATGTAATAAAATATAAGGTTATATTAAGTAGGTGGCTTAACCAATAGGGTTGTGCGCTGCCATAGCATGCTCATGCGGCCTTTGAAATACACTTGGACTCAACCAGGGCCACAGTGGCTGTTGTAAAGAAGCAAGTCATGCGAGACGGCAAGGAAAATGGGTGTCTTTAAAAACGTTGTGTTCAACTGTCTGATTATCAATACAAATATCTTCTGTACAACCCCGTCTTGACAATGTAGTCCATTTGCTGACTGCGCTCCATTTGTTGCATTCAAATGTTAAACCCAGACCCATTCTGGGAGGTGTCGTATGGTCTTCTGGCACGCAAAACACACACTTACACCCTTCTCCTGCTCAACCCAGTGTATATGGGGCTGCGTCAAGCCGTTTCGAGAGGCCCCATCTGCTCACAGGGTCAATATCACTCGCACACACATTTAACACACTCTCTCTAGCTTATTAAGGAGGGCGAGAGACCGGCAGCTAGAGTGCCAATTAGCGAAATTAGACTTTTTTTTGTTAGTCTTAAGTTTCTGAATTTTGAAGGAGGGTCTACATGCACGCATCAGGTTGGGTTTGTTTAAGACCTGTGTTATGTAAATGGCCCAGTCAATTGCAGGTTATGTGCCTGCATTCTCTGCAGCCTGGTTAGAATGAGACACAGAAATATAATGGATAGAACAGACAACCAATTGAATGAAAATGTGTGTGTCCTACTAATTCTATTTCTATGCATTTAATTCTAGGCGATAGGGGAAATCCAGGTAGGTCGTTTATGAGAAAACAGTGCGCAGTTGTTAGCAAATGTTCCTCTATCATGTGTCTATATATGGCTATTATATAACTTCTCATCGTTTCACAACACAAACCTGTTGATGTGTTTAGAGAAAGAAAGACAACAACCAAAAATGGACCATAAATAGAGGACAACCTTGATACAGAAACCACCCCGATCACTACAATGTGAATCGATTGTGTCGCCCGGGGAAAGAAAGGGGTCAAAGAACGTCTCTAGGTCAAGTAGATTGTCTCTTAGAAGTCGACACGTCTCCCTTGGCCTGTTTCATAAAGGTGCATTGTAAGGTTTGATAGCTTTTGTTTGTTACATTTTAACTTTATGGCTGGCTCAGCTACACTGGCTAGCTTAGCTGACGTTAAGAAAGTAGCTAATGTTCGATCACGCGGATCAGGTTTCTTTTTTGTTACTATTAAACTGAAGAAATTTGTCTCTTCATATTACTGAAATTGTATTTTAAAGGAAAGGTCGTCTCTATAATTCTTGTTACTGTGAACGAGGTTTTAGTCAGCGAGCACACTTTAGTGAGCCACACACGTCTTAGCCCCGCTAGTTATGTTTTTGTTACCTTCTACTCAACGAAAGAGACTAAAATGGCTGATCAACCATAGAAACTGATTAGGGAAATGGAGAGTAATTTGGGCAAGGTCACTTGGGCACTGTAAATCTCCCTCCGTGTGTCACACAGCTCCAGGCTTCCGTCCTAATAGCCAGGGCCCAGGGGAAGCAGCTGAGTTTCTGGCTGTCACATGGCTTTAAGGTGACGGAATGTAGCCCTATACCATTCTCAGACCCCCCCCCCCCCCCCCCCCCCCCCCCCCCCCCCCC
>JACXGK010015699.1:0-10102 GCA_016801125.1 Novumbra hubbsi | reverse complement strand
AGTTGAACCGCAACAGGAGACAAGGAGAGTTGTTAAAGAGTGCATTCCTTAGAGTTAAGGAGGAGAACACAGAGTTATGGAGCCCTGCTCCCCCGGCACAATAATATAGCAACTTTATGTATGTATAAAAACTTTTGTCTGAGACAGGGGGTTCAGTGACACTTTGGCCCTATCTAAGGGAGGCCTCGGACAGGACCCAACAGGTAAGAAATCAATCCACCCACATTGCCAGTCATCAGCCAAAGGGACATCGACTAACCGCAACCACCCTATGTGAGGGCCCAGTATTGCCAGCAGAGTTCATTTCAGTTGCTCGAGGGGCGCATAGGAGAGACAGCAGCAAGCCAGTGACTCCGCCCTCAGGTGGCATTGGAGGGCAGTGGAGATGAGAGCCCACCAGGCAAGACAGCAAGGATGGACAGTATCAAGCCATTCCAGTCACCTTCAACCCCTGGGCCAGGCTACACTAGTCATACACAATGCTGAAGTGTCTTTAGTAGACACTTAAAAAATGCCACAGACTCTGCATTTCTAACCATAATTGGCAGATTGTTCCATAGTAGCAGAGCTTTATGTGAGAAAGCCCGGCCTGTTTGTTTAGAAATTCTAGGTACGACCAGAAGGCCTGCATCTTGCGATCTTAAGTTACGTGTAGGTATGTATACCTGAGCCTTGAGGAACAGCAAAACATACCTTTGATCTGACAGAGGACATGCAATCGATACATACAAACTTATATCTCTCAAATAAATAAGATTTAAACCAGGCTAAAATTTGTCCGCGTAGCCCAACATGGGTTTCCAATCTCTCCAAGAGAAGGGAGTGATCAATAATGTCAAAAGCAGCACTAAGTTCAAGAAGCAAGAGGACAGAGGCAGAACCTTTGTCTGAGGCCATTTGAAGGTCATTTATCACCTTCACAAGTGCAGTCTCAGTGCTATGATGGGGTCTGAATCCGGATTGGAGCATTTTACAAATGTTATTTGTCTTCAAAAACGGATTAAGTTGTAGAGAAACAGATCTTTCTAAGATTTTGGAGAGGAAGGGGAGGTTCGATATTGGCCTATAATTCTTTATTAAATCTGGATCCAAATTAGATTTTTTCAGTAAAGGCTATTTTTTATGAGTTTGGTACGCTTCCAGAGGACAGAGAGCTGTTTATTATGTTCAACATTGGTGGACCTAGCACTGGGAGTAGCTCCTTAAGTAATTTTGTTGGAATCGGGTCTAATTGACAATTTGTGGGATTATAACTTGTTACTAAATTAGTGAATGTGTCAAGTGAAATAGGATCAGAACCTTCAAGTGTACCCATTGATACCAGGTCAGGGGAGTTCTGTACATTCTTAGGACCAGTAAATGTTTGAAAACTAAGCCTGCTGGAAAAGTCAGTTATTTGTGTTCTAATGGTGATGATCTTTTCAGTTTCTTGTTTCATATTTCTTTAATTCTAAAGTACTGCGCAATATTGAGTTTAAATCCTCAATTTTATCGTTTACAGATTTGTTTGCTCTGTCATCAATGAGCAAAACTGGAAGAATAGTTTGAAATCTACTTGTAGTCTGAGAATATATATTACGACTAGAAAAAGTCATTTTTTGGGGTGTAATTAGGTTTTTTTAATTAACGGTAAATGTGATAAGACAGTGGTCTGAATTTCCAGGGTCATTTAGAAGAATTAATAGATCCACAACATAAATTTCTCATGACAGAACTAAGTCTATAGTATAATTGCGGCAATGCGTTGGACCTTGGAGACGTGTAGAACAAAACCCATTAAATCAATTACGGCTTCAAAGGCTTTTTGAAGAGGGTCATTGGACTTTTCCAAATGAATGTTGAAATCACCCATAATTTGAATATTATCTGCCATGACTACAAGGTTAGACAAGAATTCGGGAAACTCATTAAGGAAGCCTGTGTAAGTGGTAGCTATAGTAGGGCAAAAAGTATTTAGTCAGCCACCAATTGTGCAAGTTCTCCCACTGAAAAAGATGAGAGGCCTGTCATTTTCATCACAGGTACACTTCAACTATGACAGACAACATGTGAAAAGGAAATCCAGAAAATCACATTGTAGGAACGTTTATGAATTTATTTGCAAATTATGGTGGAAATAAGTATTTGGTCAATAACAAAAGTTTCTCAATATTTTGTTATATACCCTTTGTTGGCAATGACAGAGGTCAAACGTATTCTGTAAGTCTTCACAAGGTTGTCACACAATGTTGCTGGTCTTTTGGTCCATTCCTCCATGCAGATCTCCTCTAGAGCAGTGATGTTTTGGGGCTGTGGCTGGGCAACGCAGACTTTTAACTCCCTCCCAAGATTTTCTAGGGAGTTGAGATCTGGAGACTGGCTAGGCCACTCCAGGACCCTAAAATGCTTCTTACGAAGCCACTCCTTCGTTGCCCGGGCGGTGTGTTTGGGATCATTGTCATGCTGAAAGACCCAGCCATGTTTCATCTTCAATGCCCAGGCTGATGGAAGGAGGTTTTCACTCAAAATCTCACGATACATGGCCCGATTCATTCTTTCCTTTACACGGATCCGTCGTCCTGGTCCCTTTGCAGAAAAACAGCCCCAAAGCATGATGTTTCCACCCCCATGCTTCACAGTAGGTATGGTGTTCTTTGGATGCAACTCAGCATTCTTTATCCTCCAAACACGACGAGTTGAGTTTTTACCAAAAAGTTATATTTTGGTTTCATCTGACCATATGACATTCTCCCATCTTCTTCTGGATCATCCAAATGCTCTCTAGCAATCTTCAGATGAGCCTGGACATGTACTGGCTTCAGCAGGGGGACACGTCTGGCACTGCAGGATTTGAGTCCCTGGCGGCGTAGTGTGTTACTGATGGTGGGCTTTGTTACTTTGGTCCCAGCTCTCTGCAGGTCATTCACTAGGTCCCCCCGTGTGGTTCTGGGATTTTTGCTCACCGTTCTTGTGATCATTTTGACCCCACGGGGTGAGATCTTGCATGGAGCCCCAGATCAAGGGAGATTATCAGTGGTCTTCCATTTCCTAATAATTGCTCCCACAGTTGATTTCTTCACACCAAGCTGCTTACCTATTGCAGATTCAGTCTTCCCAGCCTGGTGCAGGTCTACAATTTAGTTTCTGGTGTCCTTTGACAGCTGGTTGGTCTTGGCCATAGTGGAGTTTGGAGTGTGACTGTTTGAGGTTGTGGACAGGTGTCTTTTATACTGATAGCGAGTTCAAACAGGTGCCATTAATACAGGTAACGAGTGGAGGACAGAGGAGCCTCTTAAAGGAGAAGTTACAGGTCTGTGAGAGCCAGAAATCTTGCTTGTTTGTAGGTGACCAAATACTTATTGTCCACTATAATTTGCAAATAAATAAATTAAAAATGTAAAGAAAAATCACATTTTGTCTGTCATAGTTGAAGTGTACCTGTGATGAAAATTACAGGCCTTTCTCATCTTTTTCAGTGGGAGAACCTGCACAATTGGTTGCTGACTAAATAATTTTTTGCCCCACTGTACACTGACTCCAGGTATGCATTTGGTGTCACACATGATTTTGGTAAAATCTGGAAGAGCAGAGGATTCATTACATCGTTGGGTGCTCCCGTGAAGAATGGACCAGAAGCAATGGCTCTACTGGAAGCTCTCCAGGTACCTATTGAAGTTGCAATCATGAAAACTAAAGCACATGGAAAGATTCTCTCAGAAGAACACAAAGGTAATGATCTGGCTGATAGAGCTGCAAAGGCAGTTGCCAAGCAGACACCCCTATCACCCAGACTCATGAGGAGATATACATTGGACACCGCTATGGACACCACTATCACCCAGACTCATGAGAAGATATACATTGGACACGCTGAAACACATCAAGGAAATGCAGAACAATGCACCAAACGATCAAGTATGGGAATGGATGTCTGCAGGATGCACACTCAACAAAGAAGGTGTCTGAAAATACAACCTAAAATGGGTAGCACCAAACGCACTCCTCCCATACCTGATAACTCAGATACACTCTTTGGGACACATTGGCATTGACAGGATAATCTACCGATTTGTGGGAAAATGGTGGAACCCTTGTGTGAGGAAAGAAGCTGAAACTATCTTGGCAAACTGCAACATCTGTATGGGAAACAACACAAAGGGAAAGTGAAAGTACAGACATGTCGGGCACCTGCCCCGCCAGGACCCTTTAGACATCTACAGATTGACTACATCACTCTTCCTAAGAGTAAAGGGTTTGAAGATGTGTTGGAAATTGTTGACCGTTTCTCATGATGGGTGGAGGCCTATCCTACCAAGAAAGGCACAGCACATCACACAGCGAAAATTCAGATTTGTGAAGTCATTCCCAGATGTGGATTCCCGGAATAGTTGGACTCTGAGCAGGGGACTCACTTTACTGGGAAAGTGTGTCAGGAGGTAGCACGCCTCCTGGGCATAAATTGGCAACTACATTGCACTTATCATCCTCAATCAAGGGGTCAAGTGGAACGTCAAAACCAGGTTGTGAAGAGCAGATTAGCAAAAATTCATCAAGAAGGGATTGCGTGTCCTGACACGCTGCCTACCATATTATGCAGTAAAAGAGCTACACACAACAAGAACAAAGGGTTAAGTCCGTTTGAGGTTGTCACAGAAAGGCCTATGTCTTTACCAGGCACGCTAGACCTGAGGTAAGCAGATATACACATCATGAGTGATACTATGCTTAATTACAGTATGCAACTCTCTGAAGCAGTAGCAGAAGCAGACAGACAGGTCAAGGAAGCATGGGGAACCACCCCAGATGGGGGACATGATGTAGTACCAGGACAATGGGTAATGGTAAAGAAACACCTAACAGAAACATTAGGAGCAAAATGGGAAGGCCCTTATTAAGTTGTACTTGTCACTAGATCAGCAGTAAAGGGTAAATCAAGATGGATACATGTTACTCATTGCAAGATGATGAAGAGCCTTGAGACTAAAGAACTGGTAGCAATAGGCAACCGGGGGCCCATCTCAGGTGAAGATGCATAAAAGGGGATCAGATTCTGATACATGCAACCACTGCAATGTCATTTATCAATATTGAGGCAATGTATCTACCTTATTCAAAGAAAAACCCATACTCTCACTCTTCTTTGTTTTTGTTGCAGGTTATACAGATTATCCACCTGACGACAACATGAACTGTATCCTGGTCTTATAGACTCACAGGGATAAAGTGAAGTACAGGATCAGCGCCAAGACCAACGGGCAGGAAGTGTCAGGGTTCCGCCCTGACTCTGTCTCCAGCTCCGGTCCCAGCGCGCCCTCTGGTGGCCATGTGGTGCACCTGCACGCACCAGTCACTAATCACCTACGTCAACTACACACACCTGTTCCCCATCACTCCTATCAGTGCCCTACATAAGCACCCCAGTTCCGCCGGCTCACTGCCAGTACAAAAGACGTAGTACTCACGTCTACAAGTTACGGCTCCTGAATTACGCAGCTCAGTAGTTTTGACATCCAAATTATCTAACTCCCAGCTCGTTATATCCGAGCCCTCCCAACATCCTGTCATTCCTGCCCTACCGGCCTTCATAACTAAATCTACATTGTGCACTTGGGTCCCGTCCTCGCTTCTGCGACTCCAGTCCTTACAGATTGTACTGGCCATCATGGACCCAGCCGATCCCATTCACCACGCATTACACCAACACTGAACGGACTCTCGGACACCCTCAAGGACGAACTCGCTTCCAGAGAGGAACCGGAGACCCTGGACCAGCTAATCGCCCTTACTCAGCGAGTGGACAATCGACTGCGTGAACGCCGACGCAAACGGAACCCCATGCCTCGCGCCCGCGCGTCCGCGCCACTGGCCGAGCTCAGGCACCCTGCCGCTGTTACTGAAGCGGGGCATCCGTCCAACCCTGACAGCGACGATGTGCCCATGCAGCTAGGACGCACACGCCTCTCCAGAGCAGAGAGGGAGCGCCGTTTGGCCGAGGGAGCGTGTCTATACTGCGGTAGGAAGGGACATGCTATTCGGTTGTGCCCGGCCTTGCAGGGAAACGCGACCATAGAGGAGGAGATATGGACGGGTAATGCACAGACATCCTCCTCCTCTACGGAGAGCCTCGAGGCTACCCTCCATTGGGCTACTACATCATTACCGGTACGCCTCCTCCTCGACTCCGGTGCGGATGGCAACTTCATCGACAGAGGGCTTGTCGAACAAATGGAGATTGCTTGTTCTTCCGTCACCCCTCCTGTCACGGCCAGAGGATTGTGTGGCCAAAAGATTGCCTCCATTGCGCTCCAAACCACCCCGCTCCAGTTGGTCCTTGCCGAAAACCACCGGGAAGACATATCCTTCTTTCTTATCGACAGCCCTATGTCGCCGCTAATTCTTGGTCGGCCATGGTTGCGGCTCCATAACCCGCAGGTAGACTGGGTTTCGGGGGTAATCAGCTCCTGGGGTCCTCAATGTTTTCAGCGCTGCCTCGGCTCGGCGGACACGCCAGCGGCTGCCGTGTCAGCGGTGTCCATGCCGAAGACAGATCTGTCAGCCGTGCCCAAGGTCTATCACAACCTGGCTGCAGTGTTCAGTAAGGAAGACGCTTTATCTCTTCCCCCACATCGGCCTTACGACCTGGCAATAGACCTGCTTCCGGGGGTAACCTTGCCCAGTGGTCGTCTATACAACCTTTCGACACCGGAGACGAAGACTATGGAGCGTTACATTCGCGATTCATTGTCTTCAGGACTTTTCCGTCCATCCTCCTACCCGGTGGGCGCGGGTCTCTTTTTTGTTGGGAATAAAGACGGATCATTGCGCCCGTGCATTGACTACCGTGCTCTGAACGCCATCTCCACTCGCAACAAGTATCCTTTGCCCCTTCTAAGTGCTACCTTCACTCCACTCAGGGAGGCGTCCATATTCACAAAATTGGACCTACGTAACGCCTACCATCTGGTGCGTATAAAGGAAGGCGTTGGAGCCGTTCTGTTGCAGCGCACGTCAGCAGACCAAAAGCTCCATCCGTGCGCGCTTTTCTCCAAGAAACTGTCGTCCACGGAGAGAAATTACGATGTCGGCAATAAGGAGCTCCTTGCCGTCAAACTGGCCTTGGAGGAGTGGCGACACTGGCTGGAGGGTGCCAAAGTTCCATTCATAGTGTGGACGGACCACAAAAACTTGTCGTACCTGCATTCCCCTAAACGGCTAAATTCGAGACAGGCACGTTGGGCTCTCTTCTTCGGCCGTTTTAATTTTCACCTCACGTATAGACCCGGCTCCCGTAATGTGAAACCTGACGCCCTCTCTCGCCTTCACGCCAAGGAAGAAACCGACGACGTCCCTGCAACCATACTGCCGCCTTCTTGCATTCGTGCGGGACTTACGTGGGCGATTGAGACGTCCATCAGGCGTGCACAACGAAATGGTCCACGTGACCGGCTGTTTGTTCCTGATGCGGTGCGCACTGAGGTACTCACATGGGCTCACACCTCCCGTCTCACCTGCCACCCGGGCGTCAGCCGCACTCTCTCCTTCATGCGTAGCCATTTCTGGTGGCCTAACATGGCCAAGGACGCCCGAGAGTACGTCGCTGCTTGCACGGTGTGCGCGCGCGAATAAGACCTCGACGCGCGCGCCCGCGGGTCTCCTGCATCCCCTGCCGGTGCCTAGCCGACCCTGGTCGCACGTCTCCATGGACTTCGTTACCGGTCTCCCTCTGTCCAACGGCATGACCACCATCCTCACCATCGTAGATCGGTTCTCGAAGATGGCACACTTCGTGGCCCTTCCCAAACTGCCGTCAGCTAGGGAGACTGCGGATCTGTTGGTGGCGCATGTCCTCCGTCCGCACGGCATACCCCACGATGTGGTGTCGGACCGCGGCCCTCAGTTTGCCTAGCAGGTGTGAAAGGCATTTTGCCAAGGCATCGGTGCTACCGTCAGCCTGTCATCCGGTTACCACCCACAGTCCAATGGCCAGACCGAACAGGTCAACCAGGAGCTGGAGGCTGCGCTCCGTACCGTTGCCTCTACCGGCCCTTCCACTTGGGCCTCCTCCCTGGTCTGGGTGGAGTACGCCCATAACACCCTGGTGTGCTCCTCCTCGGGCCTGTCCCCATTTCACGCGTGTATGGGCTACCAGCCTCCTGTGTTCCCCAGTCAGGAGGTGGACAGTGCCGTGCCGTCAGTCCAAGCACACCTCAGGCGCTGTCAGGGTGTTTGGAGACGTGCCCGCGCGGCTCTGCTGCGCGCCTCGGCCACTGCCAAGCGCTACGCGGCCACTGCCAAGCGCTACACACACCTGTTCCCCATCACTCCTATCAGTGCCCTACATAAGCACCCCAGTTCCGCCGGCTCACTGCCAGTACAAACAACGTAGTACTCACGTCTACAAGTTACGGCTCCTGCATTACGCAGCTCAGTAGTTTTGACATCCAAATTATCTAACTCCCAGCTCGTTATATGCGAGCCCTCCCAACATCCTGCCATTCCTGCCCTACCGGCCTTCATAACTAAATCTACATCGTGCACTTGGGTCCCGTCCTCGCTTCTGCGACTCCAGTCCTTACAGGAAGAAGAATTCTTCAACGTTTTTGTGTAAATTAGAACCATTGAGATTGAGATTGAGTTAAAATTAAGAAATAGTCACTAGGACAATATATTCGTAATCTGTGGAAAGCATATAGATTAATATGTTCATAGTAACTATGTCTGTGTGTTTTCTGGTGGTACAGTGTGGTGGTACTCTAGTCCCAAACATAGACGCACATAAGCATGTGTATGGTCATCATGGTTTCAATACATTTTTGGCCCTCACCCTACAATTTGCCAAGACGATTAACCAAAGTAGTTGTTGGATTTGTACACATAGCCCATTCACCGCTAATGGAGGTATTCGCTTAGAAGTCATTTCATTCAGTCTGAAATGTTAGGAATATGGAGGGACATCAGTTGGTTCACCTTTTCAATATTCAACAATTGGGGGGTTAATGACAGCTACTTGCACTCTCGCACACCAAAAACCCCTGACCCCTGTTGGAGGAAACCTGATCACTCTGGATGTATTTCCATCCAAGATCATGTAACATCTCTAGGTGTGCCTGTGAAATCATGGCGTAATAGTTATCTGCCACCCTTTAATAGGACTAGTTCTGATTTCTGGTGGGGTCCACCACATATAATAGTCACTAATCCACCTAGAGCAGGGGTAAGCAAACTACGGCCCGAGGGCCAAATGCGGCCCGCGAGGCTGTCCCATCCGGCCCACGGGATGTAATAAAATTATTTTGGGGGGAATTAAAAAACCAACTCACCAGCCCATTCTTATACATCTGAGTCAGAATGGTAACTATTTATATGGGATCTACTGTACATATGTAATGTATGTTTTAACTTTTGCCCTTTTCTGGCCTCCAAATCAATTATGATTAACAAATTACAAAACAAATGTGGCCCTCCATTTCATTTCAAAATCCTGATGTGGCCTCCGAGCCAAAATATTTGCCCTCCCCTGACCTAGAGGATGGTTGTGTCTTCAGAGAGAACAATCTGCAGAGCTAACGAAACCACATGCAAATGGTTTTGTGTTTGTAGGCCGAAGTTATTGCAACCAAACAGCAGACCTCTCTGTTTGCAATGGTTCTAATGTCCCTGATTGTTTCATGCATGCCAATATAACCTTCAGTAATGGCACTGAAACTTTGTTTTATGCTTCCGCCTTAGGCAACCTAATTGCCACGGGCATGTTTGCTCCTAATGGAACCCACTTCATCTGTGGCTCTGATGCCTATCCATGGCCCCCACCCTTAAGGCGAGGATCATGCTATTTGGGTTATGTACTCCCACATGTGAGGCTGAGTATGGGTTCTCCTTTTAGGAGACGACATGCTCGTGCCATCACTGAAGCGGAAAGGTATTTTGGTAATCTGTTCCCTTTTTATGGCACCGCCATGCTAGCGAGAGAAGTTAATGGAATGGCTAGTTCTTTGGAAACTTTAGCCAATATGACCTCTGAAGGTTTCACGTTGCAGTCAGCTGAAATGGTTGCCTTTTGAACTGTTGCAATGCAAAATAGACTGTCTCTAGATTACTTGCTGGCGGCACAGGGGGGAACATG
>JACXGK010015698.1:0-10102 GCA_016801125.1 Novumbra hubbsi | reverse complement strand
CGTGTACCGAACCTCTGCCTGCCATCTCGACCATTGCTCCCGTCTACCGTCCGTCTGTACTACAACCGAGTCTGCCCGTGTACCGAACCTCTGCCTGCCCGACTACGATTACCCCAGCCTGCTGTTCAGCCTTCGGGACCCCTGTCATATCCACCCGTCATCGTCTGCACTTGGGTCCACTCCCTGAGTTGTGACACCTGACTGCTCTTCATCACAACTTGATAATCGGGGGGTTGTACCTTGTTCGCTCCTCAAGGACCCAGGTATTGAGTTCCCTTTAAGCGGATCCCATGGCAGGGCACGTTCCTCGGTAGGAAACCGTGAGGAAGTGAAACCGGTGTGAGGGGAGGTGAGGCTTGCGGGGCACAGACATCCACCATAGTCAACCATCTGGATGAGGCCCAAAAAGCTGCCACATCTCCATTGAGGAGAGGGAGCACCCGGCTATCAGACTTTCCGGCTGTCTGTCGTGTGAAATGGCTCGGTACCCCAGCGGGTCACAGCGCCCCTCCCCCAAACTGTTTTGGCAGACAAACATTCCGCACCAACTGACCCATTGAGGCCGGCCCATGTATTTGCCAGACCCAAACGGGACCCGAGAAGGCCAAACTTCAAGGGGCTCCAGGTGACAAAATGCCCATTGGCCTTGGGGCGGGCCTCAGCACCAACCCAGCTGGGGTTTTGTTTGTTTTGCATTTGGGCTCACCGGCTCAGCTAATAGGCTCCGCCTACTGTGTTCCAATACCTACAACAGGGCCACGACACCAGATGGCTGTGAAATTCCACCACAGTGGATCAGGCCCTACCTAGCTGTGAAAGGTGTGACCTAACTGACCGACAGAGATCCGACTCCTTCTGTCACAGTACCTGAGGGTGTTGGAGGTGTTACAGGGACAGTATTTGTCACAGATGAGCCCGTAGAGTCCGGAAGGACAGAACCGGTCCTGGCAGCTGGGACCCTTGAAGCCTTCGTCACAGAGACACGCCCCGTTGATGTGGTAGCACCTCGCCCCGTTCTGACAGTCACACTTATAGGCACACTGAGGGCCGTAAGAACCCACTGGACACTCATCCTGGCACCTAGAGAGAGAGAGGGGGGAGAGAGAAAGGGGGAGGAAGGAGAAGAAAGAGGGGTGGACGGAGAGGAGATAAATAAAAGTGAGAGAGAGAAAAAGAGAGAGAAGTGAATGATACAAAGAGAGAGAGGGATAGTAACAAAGAGGGAGAGAGAAGTGAGGGAGGGAGAGAGAATTAGGTATATTGTACGTATGATGTCATTACTGTGCTGGATAACCTGACCCTGCGCTGCACTGGCATACATTATCAACACATTATCAACACATCACACAACTGTCATAACCATCGGCTTAGCTTGTTCCCGGCTACGGCGTTGCCTCGACTCCACCGACACTAATAACTCGCAACGAGTCGATCCCGTTGACACCCCGGAACGTCCCGTTCTCCACGCGCCCCGCGGCTTGGCGTCGGCCCGCCCCTCCCCGGGGGACCTGCGTGGCCAGGCGGCCGGTGCGTCCGGCAGGTCAGCGAGGCGAAAGGTAGACGGGGCCCTGGACGCGAAGCTCAACGTAGTGAGTCATTAATGGTAATGAACATGACCCCCTACAGAGGGTGAGGGGGGGGCGGGGGCGAGCGTTCCAAGTGGCATCCTTCCCTTTCTGTAGTGCACTCGTTTTAATCGGAGGGGCCTGGTCAAAAACATGGCACCGGGGCAGGGGATAGGATGGCACTGAGGATGCGGACGATATTAAATATACAACCCTCCGGTGTTGATAACACATCCGAGACACGAGTTGAGACAGAGACGAATCGCTCAAATAATCACACAGGCTTTCTGTGGTCCCTGTCTAGGAACATGTTGGAATGGAAGGAAGTAAATGCCAGATAATTCCTCGCAGGATAATACACCTGTCTGTATTGTAATGAATGGGGGTGATTTGGCTAGATTTTAAATTAAGAGAAGGATAGGGGGAAGAGAGTGTGTGTGTGTGTGTCAGGTTAAAGGAAAGGTATTCCTTTGGACAATGAGTCTAGCAGAGGTAATAAATCCATATGCCAGAGAAAGAGAGATACAAGGATGAGAGGAAGGGTGAAACAGGATGGAGAGGATGGAACTAAAAACGAGTTATTTCAATTGACTTGTAAAGGTTGTTAAGTAGCTAAATTATACCTAAAAGACAGAGAGAGAGGAAGAGGAAGACAGAGACAAGAAGACGAGAGAGGGAGACAGGGAGAGGAAGACGAGAGAGGAAGACGAGAGAGGAAGACAGGGAGAGGAAGACGAGAGAGGAAGACGAGAGAGCAAGAGGGAGTCGGAGAGACATAGAGGAGGAGGTGGGGAGATGGAGGGTTTAAGAAATGAAAGATATGGAAATAAGCAGGCAAAAAGCGAGGTGAAGATGGAGACAAGCATTTAATAATAACAGGAAGACACTGAGAGCTGCGCCCCCCACTTGAGGACACCTCCAGACAATAATTAGCTCAAGCAGAAATTCCCGACATTCATGTGTGAAAAATGGAAGTTTAGCAACATGGAATACCAATGTGAAGTCCTCTCATGTACACGTGGCACCTCACCCATACTGATGAGTATGACCTTGTGATGAACAGCCCTTTTTGAGCATATTTATTACGCTGTATTCCACAGCTACATTCTACGTATATTCTAGCTATATATATATTCTATCTCTCTGTTTATATACTACTGTTTATATATATATATATACTACTGTTATATATTATATACGCACACACACACGTTTAACACCTCCCCTATGTACTGTTATATACTACTGTTATATATTATATACACATACACACGGTTAACACCTCCCCTATGTACTGTTGTTATATACTACTGTTTATATATTATATACACACACACACGGTTAACACCTCCTCTATGTACTGTTGTTATATACTACAGTTTCTATATTATATACACACACACGGTCAACACTTCCCCAATGTACTGTTGTTATATACTACTGTTTATATATTATATACACATACACACGGTCAACACCTCCCCTATGTACTGTTGTTATATACTCCTGTTCCTATATTATATACACATACACACGGTCAACACCTCCCCAATGTAGTGTTGTTATATACTACTGTTTATATATTATATATACACACACACGGTCAACACCTCCCCTATGTACTGTTGTTATATACTACAACTATTGTTATCATTCTCTGTTGTTCTCTCTGCCTCGTCACTCTTTCTAACCTCCAGCTCTCTCTTCCGTATTCTCACTCTGTCATTCTCTTTGTGTCATTCTTCTCCTATTTCCCATCATTCTTTCACTCTGTTCTCTCTCATTCTTTCACTCTGTTCTCTCATTTTTTCACTCTGTTCTCTCTCATTCTTTCACTCTGTTTTCTCATTCTTTTACTCTGTTCTCTCATTTTTTCACTCTGTTCTCTCTCATTCTTTCACTCTGTTTGTCACGGTTTTGTTGTGGGGTGGAACCATACGCAGACATTGTTTCAAAAGTAAATGGTGAATTTAATCCAATACATAGAAAACACGACAACACGAACTGTAAACGTATAAATGAAATGAGCTGAATGTATCAGCAAAAAACATATAAACGAAATACAAATAACATGTAGCATATTCACTGACAACTGAACCAAAGGAAAGACAAACCGTGAAGTTGCATATCAAACAAACAATAAACCACACCGGGTGTGGTGAAAACCTAACCTAAGTAGGCTCCCCTATCAGAGTCAACTGAATGCAGCTGCTCTGACTGGGGAGTCCACAACGGCATAGAGAGGGCTAGAGGTCACACAATTAGTCCTGCCCTGTCAGGGCATGACACTGTTTTCTCATTCTTTTACTCTGTTCTCTCTCATTCTTTCACTCTGTTCTCTCATTCTTTCACTCTGTTCTCTCATTCTTTCACTCTGTTCTCTCATTCTTTCGCTCTGTTCTTTCTCTTTCTGTTACTCTCTTCTCTGTAATTTTCTGCAGTTTCTACAGTTCACGGTCTAGGACTCTACCTCTCGCCACTGTAGCCTGAGGAGCATTGGCACTGCCCACTGATGTGGTCACACAGACCTCCGTTCCGGCAGGGGCACTCCTGACTGCAGTTGATACCGTAGGTGCCAAATTGGCAGGGCTGGGCACACACAGAACCCTAAGGATTACACACAAAAGGGTTAGAAGAAAGGCATGATGAACCCATATTTCTCCACATGCAGCAATTAGAAAAAACATTGAGGAACCTTTAGGAGAACCCGTATGAAACAAATCACGAGAGAACCAATCCTGACAATAGTCAACACCATATTGTATTTTGTGAGACATTTCTGAAGATAATGGATCTCTGGTGTGTCTGGTAGAGGACAGCAAGTAGGACAGTTGGATCTACAGTTCGTTTCACAAGAAGCACATCTATGTTTTAAAGATTTAGTGCTGCAGCAAAGAAACCGTTGCTCTCCGTGCTTTGCTCCGCAGTGTTTCTAGAATCATAACGGAAGACGGTTTTGCCAAAAAACTACAGCCTTCAGAGAGAAAAGTATGGAAATGTAGTAATGTAGAGATAATGCTGTGATGCAACCAGTATAGTGAACTACAACACCATTAAAACCCAGTTCACCTCCTCTGGGCTGTGGGTGGGGACCAGCTAGCAACGCTACAACTGGGCCCTCAAATAAATAGGTGGAGTGCCAGCCCCAACCCTAACATTTTACAACCCCTGAGTACGAAAGAGAAAATTCCTGCCAGCCTAGAACCAAAAAGACTGAAAGTGCTGCACTGCAGTATTTACTGGTGTGTGGACACAGTATAGATTATTGAAATGTTTGCTTTTGAATGAAGGTGGAGAATGTTTGTGAAAAAAATTCTGAGTTAGCCAAATAGTTTGAAGGATACGTTGTCTTTTTAAAGTGTCCTAGGGAAGGCAGTGCATTGTGGGTGTGGCTGGACCGTACCATCCAACCGGCCGGGCAGGAGCACTCCCCCGTGACGTGGTGGCACGTTCCTCCGTTCTGACAGGGGCATCGCTGCTCACACTGGGCGCCATGACTACCGGAGGGACAGCGGTCGCCGCAGCTGGAGGGAGACAGAGGGAAGAGGTCAGCAGAGTCACCTGGAGACACGGGAGGATGTCAGGGGGGTCAACAGGAGACACGGGAGGATGTCAGGGGGGTCAACAGGAGACACGGGAGGATGTCAGGGGGGTCAACAGGAGACACGGGAGGATGTCAGGGGGGTCAACAGGAGACACGGGAGGATGTCAGGGGGGTCAACAGGAGACACGGGAGGATGTCAGGGGGGTCAACAGGAGACACGGGAGGTTAGCGGAATCACCAGGAGACACAACCAAACTGCCTTGTAGGCAAGGGCCGCAGTGTTGTGGGGTCGAGCCCCGGCTACTCACGTGGCCCCGGTGTATCCTGGCGCGCAGATGCACTCCCCGGTCCTGTGGTGGCAGGTGGCACCATTCTGGCAGCGGCACTCCAGCTGGCAGCCCTTCCCGTAGAGACCCGCCTCGCACGGCTCCTCGCAGCGCCAGCCCTGGTACCCGTCGGTGCAGACGCACGCCCCCGTGATGGGGTTGCACTTGGCCCCGTTCTGGCACTGGCACCGGTTGCTGCAGTGGGGGCCCCAGAAGTCGGCCTGGCAGCCTGGGGGGGGGGGGGGCCGGGGGCGTTACAACACACACTCTCACCGTCCGCTGGGTCTAACGTGCGCTTTTCACCCCTCCTGAGACAATAAACGAACGTGTAAAAATTGCACACGCTTCAAACCAACAGTATATATATATATATATATATATATATGTGTTTGTATGTATATGAACATCTGTGTAAATGACTCTGTAGAGAAATACCAGCACGTGTGTGTTTGGTCGCGTCCCGACAGAGAGGTTCTCAAGGGATGGATGTTGATGGTGTGGGGTGCTTTTATTATGGCCTTTTTCCATGCAAGTGTCCAATTCTTCCTCTCAGAGAGTGGGGTCACGGCCAGGGGTCACTGCCAGGGGTCATGGCCAGGGGTCACGGCCAGGGGTCACAGCCAGGGGTCATGGCCAGGGGTCACAGCCAGGGGTCATGGCCAGGGGTCACAGCCAGGGGTCACCATTATCAATAGCGACCCTTTAGCGGTTAGGGATAAGCATCTCACTCAAGGGGCATGTCGAAACCCACTAAAACAAGGACAACAATACACCCTACACCCAATCATTGACTGATTCCACCCAGGGCTCCCAGTTTAAGAATGTAAGTGTTGCACTATCAACTGAAGAGGATATCGTGTGGAAAGCAAGCCAACTGAATTAGAGGAGACACTAAAAGTCACTGTTAAACCAGACAGTTTCGGCCAGACAGAAAGTAGTACAACTTTATTTCTCAGCTAGCGAATGTCACAAGGGAGTCCTGCAGTCACAGTATTAAATGTTTCATTGATATTGAACAGTGTGGTGGACAGAGACATAAATCACCTTTTCTCCCTTTATTTCACACCTCTCTCTATCTCTCTCTCTTTGGCTATCTTCCTCTTTTACTCTCTCATCCCTCTCTCGTCTATCATTTCCTATCTCTGTAAAACTCTTTATCCTCAAACTACTTCTATTATTCAACAAAGAGGAGACGTACGCGCTGCCCGCCTCAGCAAACTAATTACAAGGAGCCTGCTGGGCCCCAAACCACTTCTAACTTTCTCCACAGAAACTGCTGGAAAAACAGTTACTAAATCAAATAAACACTTCTTCCCTCCATCTCTCAACTCTTCGCTTGTGGAACTTCTTTTATTTTTTACATATATATTTTTTCAGTATTTACAGAATACTATTTTCAGTTCCATTCTTCTGACAGAGTGGGGAAAGACAGAGCGAGGGCTGGGGGCTGGATTCTACCCCACGCTTCAGCAGTACATGTGGATGGAAGGCAGCAGCTCTGAGCCGTGGACCACCCTGTAACTCCTCTATTGTCTGTTTCCAGCTAAAACAAAAGCATTTCCTGTGTCACAGCGGAAAAATAATGTACCAATGGAACCATTACCGGCAACAATATACCATAATGTCCCAGTGACGAGTCATACAAAGGAGCATCAAGTGTTGAAAGCATGTTTTTATCCACACCGCAGGTGATTGTGCCGACGGCTGACAATCCTATTGTGGCTAAAACCTTTAAGAAGAGTGACGGGGAGGTTCAAGACCGGCGGGTTCCAGAAGGAGAAAACTGAACAAAATTCAGGGACGAGTGTGGACGGCCATTTGTTCCCCCAGGCAGGGCCACAGCAAGCCGGTAAAGGTTGATTCAGAGAAACCATCTACTAAAAGTCAACGTGAATGCACAGGCTCTCTTCATGATCTCTACCGGCACTCTTCATGACCCTCTACAAGCTCTCTTTATGACCCTCTACAGGCTCTCTGTGTGTGTGACTGTGTTTTTGTTTTTGTCTGTGTGTGTATCTAGGAAGGGATAGCATTGAATTAGCAGAAGTATACAAAATTACATGATATCCTATCTCTATATCCATACTACATGTCTGGAGTGAGAGAGAGCGAGGCCGTCAGAGAGATACAGAGAAAGAGAGAGAAAGACAGAATACCGGAGAGTTGGAGATGGGGAATAATCGTAAAAAGAAAAGCAAGTCACACTAATAAGCGTCTGCACCACCACCAAGGGGCAGCAGGAACCTTGCAAGACGCTGAAGAGGTTGATTCTCTGGAGCACTGGTTTAATAATAAGCGCTTGCTAAGCTTTCCTTTCTTACTACATCACAATCTAAAGGCAGAACCCGGAACCTCAGCCTCCAAATGTACATGGACGACTGACAGGTTTCACCTAGATGCACCGACACGTTTCCCGTGGATCTCTAACATAAACAACTATGTATGGAATAGGGTGTCATTACTCCACTGGACCCTGGTCTAATTAGTGAACTATATAGGGAATAGGGTGTCATTACTCCACTGGACCCTGGTCTAATTAGTGAACTATATAGGGAATAGGGTGCTATTATGTAAGCAGATGGAGACTGAGGGATGCTTTTCACAGATTTCTGTCATTAATACACTGATTAATTATGCATTGAATTGAACATGGAGATTCAATTGTTATTATCACTGTAATGGCTTGGTGAACGGATCAACGTGGATGAATAGAGAGAAGGGAGACATGGAGAGGAGACAGAGATGAGAGGGAGGTGAGAGCGGGGAACAGAGAGAAGAAAGGAGGAAGGAGAGGGAGGTGAAAGAGGGGGACAGAGGGAGGAGAAGGAGGTGAACGAGGGAGGAGAAGGAGGTGAAAGAGGGGGACAGAGGGAGGTGAAAGAGCGGGACAGAGGGAGGAGAAAGAGGTGAATGAGGAGGACAGAGGTAGGTGAAAGAGGGGGACAGAGGGAGGAGAAAGAGGTGAATGAGGAGGACAGAGGCAGGAGAAAGAGCGGGACAGAGGGAGGAGAAAGAGGTGAATGAGGAGGACAGAGGGAGTAGAATCAGGGGGATAGAGGGAGGAAAAAGATTATAAAGGCAAAAGAGGAGACTGACACTCCCGACTATGTCTGGGCACGCTCCTGATGAGACGGAGGATGGTGTCCTGGGAGATCTCCTCCCAGACCTGGATCAGGGCGTCAGTGAGCTCCTGGACAGCCTGTGGCGACAGTTTTTCCTGGACTCTAGGGCTCTGGCAGTGCTCCTCTGTGACGCTTTGATTACCATTATGGGCCCCCGTCCTCCTCAGGGGGGAAACTCTGTCCCGCCAACCCACTACGGGAATGCGCCAAAAAATGTAGCTGTTACAAGCCAACGCCAAAGAAACCAAAGAAGCACAGAAAAGTACACAGAGTCTCCCCGCTAAGCATGTTGGCGTGTGCTCCTGCCAGCACTAGTGGTCTTGTGCGGCATCCTGGGTAATAACAGCGGCATGAGACACACCCGGCAGCAACACGCCACAAACACGGACCTCACATCAGTCGCCAAGGCTCTGACCTGATCATTATCTGCAGCACGGCAAAGTGATCCAACTATATGAATATCGTCTGGCACGGGGGAGGGCTCTACACGCGGCGATAGTCAAATGATCTCACACCATTTTACTACTTTCTTGACCGATGTCCCATTTTCCCCAGCAGCTAAACGGATTTCCGTCCTCCCTCAAAACCAAACGTACCTCCCTCTGTCCTTACTCTCTGTTTGTTTCCTCTCTCTCTTCCTCACTCTGAGCCTTGAGCCAATTAGAGGATTCTTGAAGCAATTAATGAATCACCCGAATGTTGTGATGTTTGTTCTATCTGACACAATTGGTGGGCTACAAGAGGTAGAAAAAGACCAAGCAAAAGGGAGAAATGGGAGAGAGAAACCGAGGGAACAATGAGTTGGATGTGAGAAGGTTGTTCCTTAGTAATATCAGCCGCACGGTGAGGCCAGACCCCCAGTCTCTAACCTCTATCTGTGAGGACAGACCCCCAGACTCTAACCTCTATCTGTGAGGCCAGACCCCCAGTCTCTAACCTCTATCTGTGATGCCAGACCCCCAGTCTCTAACCTCTATCTGTGAGGCCAGACTCCCAGCCTCTAACCTCTATCTGTGAGGCCAGACCCCCTGTCTCTAACCTCTATCTGTGAGGACAGACCCCCAGTCTCTAATCTCTATCTGTGAGGCCAGACCCCCAATCTCCAACCTCTCTCTCCGTCTTCGCAGGTCTACTAAAGTCACGGTCAACCAGACGTCAGCAAATAAGGTGCCGTGGTCACATTTGGTAAATGTGTCTAATGCCTGAAGGTATTTGAGGCACACTTGGTTTAGCTTGGATTTTGCGCCTTCATAGTTTTTCATGACTTCTATCTATGTTTTTCGTCTTGGCCTAACAAAGCCTTGATACATTTGATGATTCAACCAGACTCATTGAACCACGTGTCAGAGGAGAACCGGTCGGTTCCTAGACCCTGTCAGTCATGCGCCCACCATGCGAACATCCAGTCACCAGGTCAACAAGGATGATGAGTCGGTCAGAGGGAGAACACCCAGTCACCAGGTCAACAAGGACACTGAGCAGGTCAGAGGGAGAACACCCAGTCACCAGGTCAACAAGGACACTGAGCAGGTCAGAGGGAGAACA
>JACXGK010015697.1:0-10103 GCA_016801125.1 Novumbra hubbsi | reverse complement strand
CGCTGTGTCTACAAAGGAAGCCAACTAGACTCTTAGCACTGTGTCTACAAAGGAAGCCACCTAGACTCTTAGTACTGTGTCTACAAAGGAAGCCCACTAGACTCTTAGCACTGTGTCTACAAAGGAAGCCAACTAGACTCTTAGCACTGTGTCTACAAAGGAAGCCAACTAGACTCTTAGCACTGTGTCTAGAAAAGGAAGCTAACTAGACTCTTAGTACTGTGTCTACAAAGGAAGCCAACTAGACTCTCAGTGCTGGGTCTACAAAGGAAACCAACTAGACTATTTGCTCCTTCTCCTTTACCTCTACCAATGTCCAGCACCCTTTGTGCCCAATCAGACTTACCTGGAGGGAGGAGGTGGGTGGTTATATTGGAAGCATGTGTCCCCAGGGCTAGACTATCAAGGTGTAGGGTAATGTCTTATTACGTGTTGTCACTCGAGAGCTGCTTCAATGGACCATTTTGAGAAAATGTGCATTGATTTCAGATAAACCCTCCTTAAACCCCCTCCAGTTGGTAGGTGCAGAAACATCAACGGCTTTGTGTTCTAGCCACGGGTTCTCAAAACTCTGTCCTTTACCATACAATCTTCTGTCTATAGAGACATAAAACGTAGCCACTGTGTGTGTGTGTGTGTGTGTGTAATGTGTGTGTGTGCTGACAAATCGAGCTGCTGACTGTTTAGAACAATTTAAATAAATGGTATTGAACAGAGGACAGTCTGGGTATGTCTTTTCAGGGCTAATGGGCTAAATGTAGGGAAATGCTACAAAGATTTCAGCAATTTTGAAAATGACTGCTTTCACTCAATCTTGAATAAATTATATTTGTCTATACAACGATGGACAATAACCTGTCTCCTGGGTTTTCTAAAAGTAATTTAAATCTATGACGTGTACTTGTAGAGAAATATAGGACAAATTTTGAAGACTAAGAATACAAGTCGATATTTAAGATCAATTCTGCGTATTTTTAAGTCCAGGACAATTTAATCTGTGTCAGCTAAATCAGCGTATAGAGCATACAGTAACGATATATAAATGGGGAAAAGGGCCACCTGTTTTAGTAGGAGGACATCTGATAAAAGCGTTCAATGGGGGTAATATATATATGTTTCAGGAGAGAATAAAAAATATTATTTATATATTTAATAGATATATAATATATATTTTACAAAAATATGTGTAAAATATATTCAGATTGTATGAGTGGGACCATTTGTAGGCTGCATGTTTTGTAATTGACAAATATGTATATCAGTATATATAAGTGTTTGATTAAATGTATGCTATTTAAGATTACAAGTCATTACAGTTTTATTTGCATTTATATGCATGCATTTTTATTCTGCCAATACTCCATAAAGCCACCTACACACACACAACACACAGACAGACAGACACACACACAGAGACACACACACACACAGACAGACAGACACACACACACACACACAGACACACACACAACACACACACAGACAGACACACACACACACACACCTACACACACACAACACACACACAGACACACACCTACACACACATACAGGTTGCTGTAGCGTGCAACAGATGGTAGGCAAGTGCCCTGTGCTGAGAGGCAGACTGGGACTTGTTGTCATATCATTGCTCAGCATCACAACAAAATCACTAGTCTTCCACCCAACACCAGGACCAGTTGTCTCTCTCGCTCCACCCATCCTTCCATTAGATGTTCCCAATCCTGTGCTTCACCTGAAAGAGAATAATGACAAAGAGGAGATTCTTTGTGAAAACAATCCCAATCTACTTTAGCTTTTAGAAATGTATCCACATCCACATGTATCCAGTAAGCACCTAACATGTAAATATGACACTCTACCACACACATACTCAACATGTCAATAGTACACTTTACCACACACATACTCAACATATAAATACAACACCCTACCACACACACACACATATTCAACATGTAAATATCACAGTCTACCACACACACAATGAACATATCACACACTACTAAAAAAGTTCTGATAATGTAAATACAACGCACTAATAAAAAACATACCCATCTTAAAAATAATACATTCTACTATACTACACATACTCATACAGTTTGGGGGAGTTCTGGAACTAGTACATAGTGGCCAGGATCGTTTGCACAGTACACCCCCCCCACACACACACCTAATGTAACTCTCTTACTCTTTTACTACCTTTTCTCTTCCTCACCCTGTCACCCTCTATCTCACTCTCTATCTCACTCCTTCTCCCAGTAAACATCTTGTGTCTGTAACCATCATGACAGTAGCATTCATGACATTTCGTCCTGGTTTTGTTGTTCTAATGCCAACCGTTCAGTCATTCTCAGAGGCAGAGGAGCGGAGGAGAGGAGAGCAGGAAGAGGGGAGCTACAGGAGCATGGGGGAGGGGAACATGGCACTCATAATAACCCCTATTTGCTGAACGACTGCTGCTGCATTGAGTGCCCTCTATTCTAGTCAAATTCTAAATGTTGATGGCCATTTTTATTCCCAATTTGTGAAAACGATTGTGTTTTTATAATGTTTACACTGTTACTATACAATCCTGTCAACTCCACTAATAACAGTGAAATAATCAACTTCAATGCACTTTCACAGCAGATTTCTTGTTTTTATTGCATCTAGGTTTTCTTTGACAGAAATGTAACTAATTGCCCAAACACATGCTCACATGCACGAACAAAGCTATACTCATTGTCCTCCATCCCCAGTGTGTTTCATGGGCAGAGCTGGTAGCTATGCAACAGGACTGGGAGCAACTGGGAGAGGGGGATGGGGTGGGGGGGCAGTTTAGCAAGGGAAGGGACGGCTGGGGGGAGGGGGCCTTGGACAGATAGGATGACAGTCGTCGTTGGCAACCATAGTTGGTAGAGAGGCTGGCTGATTACGAGCAGAGAAAACCCTCTCTTAGGAGAACAGATTGATAAAATGAGATTTGTCATCATGTGTAGAAAAGTCAATTCCTCTTTGCATAATTCTAATTGCCAAGAAGTGCTTTGCCTTGATTCTCTGTTAAAATAAAACATTTAATGTGAAAATGTATACAATTATTCATGAACATATCAAAGTATCATCAAGATTATATACACAATTGATTTTAATGAATCTTTAAACCTCAAAGTAAAAATATATTTTTAGGAGGAAATCAATTTCAGATGAACAAATGTTCTGGTAAAGATATTCAGAAGCAATTGCATGAAAATGATCAAATTACACGGTGTGATGCAGTTGTTAACAACACCAGAAAACACAATGAAAATCTTGAGGGCCAATTTGAAATTAAACTACATTTGTTATGATTGACCCCCATGTATAGGCGAGTAGACATTGTGGACGTAGGAGCTGTCCAGTGGATCGGTGCTGAATGACGCCCTACTCCGTCTCTTTCAGCATTAGACTCGCATTTCCCTACTCTGGCCCGGGAAAACCTGCCACCTGTTGCACGAAAGTTTGCAATATAAACCTGATTTAAAAATCCCCCATATTTGACAGAAATGAAGATAAACTAGATAGATAGCCTAAAATAAGTTAGAGGTTGTAAAGCATTTTATAATTTCTTCGAAAAAAATGGAATGGGTGAGTGAATATTTCTCGAGGCTCAACCTATTCCGCGGCAGTTGAATGACAATGCATTTCAAAATCATTTCTGTAAAAATGGAGTCTTACTACTAGCTTGGGAATGACTGGGAAAGTAACGACAGAATATTCCATTTACCGTTTTTCTATCCGACAGGTCCGTTCAACCGTAATTGTGTAAACATAATTTTGTTCATTTCTGGGCTATACAACTAACACTTCGACGAACTGATTTTACCAACAGCAATACAATTATCTTTACCTGGCTTACGTGAAACAGAGAAAGTCTTACTCACCACGTAGCTTAGCCAACGGATCAACAGGTGACTCCTTAGTGCTGTTACTATTGGGCTGTGTGTGCGTCTTGTGCCATCTCAATCTCTCTCCGGCTGCCATTGAAAGACACGTCAATCTCAGCAGTAAACCCTCCCCATCTGAGGTCCACGTAATGGTTATTATGATGTTACTAGGTAGCTCAGAGAGAGAGAGAGAGAGATGAAATTCTCTGTTTATATACTGTCCAAACACCAGAAAAGGGATTGGATCAATGCAGATGACGACTACAGGAAGAGACCAATTGAGATTCGTTTTTTTTCTTTTTCTTCTAGCGTTGTTACAGAAAATCAAGGGTGCGGCCCTAACAAAGTATGACAGGAAATTACAAATAAAAACCAATGGAGGGAAACATTGACGATGTAAAACATTATTCAAACATGTTTTTATGAGAAGGTATTTATTTTTGGTCAGAAGGCAGTTTAAAAATGAATACATCCTAATAGCTTGAGAAAAGGTAGGTCACTTATTCAGAACATTGCCCTAGAAAACAGGTGAAAACCTATAAACGCCCAAAACATAATCCTTTAAATATGTGCATGCTATTTCTATTTCTACCTAATTTAAATTATGAAATATAACATATGCAAAGTATAGAAAGTTTTCACTATTTAGATAGACTGTCAAACATTTAATTACCTGCTTAGTATGTGCCTTAACAACATAGTAATATTTGTACGCCACTTTCACATGTACTTCTTTGGAAAACCAATAAATACCTATTTTATGACTATTCACTCCTCTACCCTGATAGTTTCCAGAGGGTTGTCAACTTAAATGTTCTCATCTAAAGGCTACAAAGGATGTGTATAGTGTGCTGCTACCATTTATATAAATAAAAGCAATTAGCCAGCAGCATTGTCAGTAAAGGTCGCTCATAATTAGGAAGAGTTCCGCTCGCACAGAGCTATGCCAACATACTGCAGATGTACAAATGTCTAATGCAAATAGGTTTCAATGAAATACCGTCTCCTTTCACTGTATCATTTGGACACCCTGTTTCTCAATGTGTGTGTTTTGGGCGCTTGTCTCTGAAGATTGAGGATGCTATGTGGTTTGGAGCTGTTAGAGACATACAGTCCATTATGACATACTCTTGAAAGCCTAGACAATAAGCACAGTATTATAACCCAGGGATAGAATCAGGCATGAAGGCACATATCCTTATAATGGTGCATTGCAAACATCCCACGATACAGTATGTTTCTTAAAAGAGATCATCCAACCCTACAGGTGGTTGGGGGGGGGGGGGGTAGGTGTGGGATGAGAATCATTTAGCAAATGAGCCCTATGAACCCGGTCTTGCTTCATTCTGTTTAGTGAATGTCAGAATGGAGGCCCAGGGAGCGAACACAAAGCCCTGGTGGTGACCAGCACCACACACAGGTTTCCAATGGATCCTGAAGACCTCTCCTGCGGGCCGTCTCCTGATAGGCTCATCGGGAGGCCGGATTATGCACATGAAGGCGTCCAGCTCTCTTCTCAAGGCTTACTGGTGTAGTCACTAAGCTGAAGGGGTTCAGAGGTGTAACGCTGTGCCTGCCCGGGTTTAATCTATATCCCAATAGAATGTCCATGTCATTTCAGTGGGGTTATGCCTGGTCTGAGGGAAAGGCGTCAACAGTAGACAGCAGGAACAGGCTATTATCTGTCTTGAGAAACACACGGCTTTGATCCGGTATTGTTAATCTGTGTGTCTGTGGTCCAGTAGTCAGAAGGTCCAAAAAACAAATCCTTTCTCCTAAACTCCCTGAGCTTTTATCTAATTAGACTGGATAGGCGAAAGAACAGATTTGTAAAGGAGCCGCCATGAACTGGGTGGAGGCTTTATGAAGGGTTGTCTTCACACTGAGTCTCCCCATCCTCCCCTTGACCATGACCAGTAAGGAGGAAACGGAACCTTTTTGCCATCTCCTTTCAGTTCACTGGTTATAAAGGAAACACGTTAAGTTAGCGATTCAATACTATTAAAACAGAGGTGTGCTATAAGCGGAGCAACCTCTTCTTCGTCTTAGCCTCCAGCTAACTTTAGGCCTCAAACAGGCACCTACCAGAGTATTTCAACAGCAGTAGCTGTTGAGTAGCACAACAGGTCAGCCCTGGTAAGGGATGTGCTGCTGCAGGTGACAACCATACAGCTATCAGCCAAACAGGAACTACAGCTCCAGTGGGCACCCCATCCCAAACACAGCATAACTGAGGGTTGGAAAACATGCCTTCTTCTGATGAATCCTGGTTCAGATTAACAGGTTGTCATGCACAGTCCCTAGACCTCAACCCAACACTGGGGTGTTTGAGGAACAATTCTGTGCTGGAACTAAAGCTTGCACGTAAGATATCCATTCATGGTTCCGTCATTGCCTGCTCTTGTGGTGGAGATGGACAGGAGTGTGTTGGATGAGAGACTGTTTATTGTGGGGGTACTGGAGCCATCTAGTGTTTCCCTTTCAGTAGGACAGCTTTACAAGAGCCTTTTCACCAAGGACTTTATGTTATACTAACCATTGTGCAGCAGGGCTCAAAGTTAAACCTTTTTGCCACTGGCCAGTGGGTTTGACACCTACAGGCCCCCAAAACTATTTTACTGTCCCTCTTTCCAAACGTATCAACGTTACAAAACCACAATACTTTTGTTACTTAAAATGTTTAATCATTTAAGAAATGCATTCTGGATATTTATAACCATATTTCTTTCATCCCATTTCTAATAATAACATTTATAAATAGATAAGAGTCAACAAAACATTTGACTTTTAGACAAAACACTGATTCATCCCGGGGAATAAGGTGAACGGCTGGTCCGTCTTAGTTACAAGTTATGCGGTTATATGTCGTGCAACCCTAACCCTAACCCACTAGGCATTCCTGACCAGTACGGTCAAGGGCCCTGAAGACAGAGTTTCAGCCACCCGTTTGGCTGTCATGCAGACCAGGTGCTGTTTGCTATTGGCATGGGACCTTTTACGAATGTTGTCGGAGCCTTTGTAAAAAGAACCACATTTTCCGATCTAGTCGGGAACGGTAGCGGACACCGTGCATCAAAGACGAAACGGATAAATACTTTTTTGTACCGATTTAAAAATGTTCGCATTCATTTCAGATAGTATTAGCAGACTTTTTTATTGAGTGACTCGCGCGAGTTTTTTTAAACACAATACCAGACAGCCACGGATCACGTCACTGATCAAGTCTTGACTAATGGGCACGCAAGGTAGTTATTTGCAAGCGTGACAGAAGCGAGTTTATAACGCGATTATTATTGTTCTTTCTCACATTTTGATCGGGAAAGTGACTTGCTAGTTTTTTTTGTCCCGACTTGACTTTTTACTGGTCCGCGGCATCGTTATTGTGAAGCCTTTAACAGCAATCGAAGCTATATAGTATTTTCAATCCCATGTAAAGGACAAAGCAGATAATACAAATACACACTCAGATTGACTGATATATAATCATTTTTTTATTCAGTTTCTCTTAGTACAGAAATATGTATCTTCATAACATTCTTTAGGCATTTCAAGTTGGCAGCATTCTTTGTTTTGTTTCGTGGTGACAAAGGAATAGCTACAAACACTTAGCTAAGACTGGAGATAGTATGATGTACATGTCAGCATTTCAATTTTTCAAAATAATAAACACGTGTGCTGGATACATTTACACAGCCCAAATAAATAGCACTCATACAATGATGGTACACTAGGTAATTCAAACTGATATCCAAACGATGAAAAAGAATCACTCGAAAATGTACCTACAAGTGTATTTTTAATTTAATAAAACAAGATATTACTAGAAAAAAAGAAAAGTGCCCTGGACTTAGTATCTTCATACCTCGGACACAATGCCACCAGTACTGCCTTAGACACCATACACATCTTCACTCTTCTCTCAGTTAATGCTACACACAGAAACACATTTTTAAATCTGGTGCATGAGATTTAAAAGTTACTTACTTATATCTGGTATGTCTCAATGCTAAATATTTTGTGCAATTATTTTCCGGTTACAAACTACTACTTGCTCATCAGACCGAGTTTCATTACCCTTTCTTGATCTCAAGACCCCAAAGACTGATTTAATGCAGCTAGTAAGTTTGCAGTCACTGTTGAAATTACATATTCTGATTGGTTTTCCAACTTTAAAAAAAAAAGTTTTTTGCCATTATTACCATACTTCAAATTAAAAGCTTTTTACCGGGTGAATAAATTATAATGAATACAACAAATAAAAAACAAAAATCAAGTAAGCTCCTACCTTCTGTCAAAAGTTGGGGTTAATGATTACTGGTTTACAAATAGGTACAGGATATCTCATCCTGACATTTAGGAGACATTTTCATATCTTTAAAAGATAAGATTTAAAACAAATGTGACACTCTGATTTTAGACATAAACATCCCTTTAAGGCAGGCACAAAAACAAAAGATAAAACAAATGTGACATACTCTGATTTTAGACATAAATGATCCCTTTAAGGCAGGCACAAATACAAAAGCTTCAGGCTCTTCACAAACAGTCTGACACGCAACATACTCACACAGAAAATAAAAGTAATCAGCTGAATCACACTGGTAACATCATGTGATAATTCGTTTTAAAATGAAAAGGAATCCAATAAATAAAACACAAAAAATGGACAAACTTTGTATTTGGCAGGTATGCACATAGTCTGTCTGTAAACCGTCTCCGGGGAAACGGGTCCCAGAATCATCCGCTTCCTCGTCTTCCTGTGAAAGCACCAATGGTACTGCATGGGGCGTGGCCTTGTGGTGGTATTGGGCGGTGTGAGGCAGTGGACTTAATCCAGTCTAAAAAAAAACTACTCCCACCTATCTGCTTCACAACTTGACTAAGGGTATTTAAAAGCACCCTAACTCATGAAAGGTAAGGGAGTTGTTTTTAAGAATGGATTTATTCCATATTGTTTTGAGTACAGTACAGGCTCCAGGCTGATTACCCCTCCCATTCCCAAGGTGAAGAGCATAATCCCTCAGGCTACCGGATTCTGGTGAAAAGGTTCAAAACAGATACAGACTCCTGCAGGGGAAGAGAGCAGGGTCAGTGTTTCCCCAATGGAAGGTTGAGAAAGCCTGCATTGGTATGCATCAGCAGGAAAGCCTACCAGGAATGTAGTATTACTTATACAGTGCGATATACTATACCTACGCAATACAGCAATTGATTATTGTACTCATTGAATACTTTATGGACAACAAGCTCACCTATTCAAATAATGTAACACTAATATCAATAATAACACACAGCCATTATGGTGTCTGTTTACACTGAAGAAAAATGAAAACCACATTAAAAGTGTTGGTCCTACACAACAGACTCGTATTTAAACACTTAGAAATCCTAAATAGCCAGGCTCCTCTATATGTTTGGACCTGGCAACCCAGTTAGATCTCTTCCGTGATATTACACGGGCCTGACTACACACTAATCTCTCCTAGTGCAGAACATACCCTTGCAACCATGTGGATCACAGTACTGACCTGCTAGTGATTTACAAACCTCAGTAGAAACCCTGAGATATTGTCAGTAGATAGATTCAGGAATATGAAGTGAGCAGATACCTTGGTGGACCTCATCTTGCTGAAGACATTCCAGAAGCGCAGCGTCTCGTCTCCGGCGCCCGTGACGATGGCCTCTCCGTCAGGAGACATGGCCAGGTACAGCACTCTGTAGGAGTGGCCCGTGAGTTTGGCCACCTGAGTGAGCGAAGGGTACTTCCACACTAAGATCTGGTTCTGAGAGTAGCCATGCGTGCTCACCTGAAATAAAACCATTTTCAGTTATACAAGTTGTCTTTCAACTCCCCCACTTTCACCCCTGTGATCGCACCCAGAATAAACCATGAAATCCCCCTCCTGCTATACGTACCAGCTCGTTGGTGTGTTTGGACCAGGCCAGGTTGCAGACCTGCGAGCCCGTGTCGGTGCACTGCAGGGGCTGGCCCGTCAGGGTGTTCCAGAAGCGGATGCAGCGGTCAGCCGTGCCCCCTCCAGACGCTAGTAGGCCGTGCTGATGGGGGGACCAGGCGATGGCCTTCACAGCAGCCAGGTGCTCGGTGTACTGCTGAACCGGGAGGACGCTGGAATGGTTCCAGACGAGCAGCTACGGGGAGAGGGGAAGTGGGTTATGTTTCGGGGGGGGGGGGGGGGG
>JACXGK010015696.1:0-10191 GCA_016801125.1 Novumbra hubbsi | reverse complement strand
TGGTACTGCCTGTCACTGGGGCATACCAACACTGTGATGTGGTGGTTGTTCCCATGGTACTGCCTGTCACTGGGGCATACCAACACTGTGATGTGGTGGTTGTTCCCATGGTACTGCCTGTCACTGGGGCATACCAACACTGTGATGTGGTGGTTGTTCCCATGGTACTGCCTGTCACTGGGGCATACCAACACTGTGAGACTTCTGCACAGCAATCAACCTCAAACACGCACAAAGACTAAAACAAGAATGAACCTTCTCCGTCAAGATACATTTCAAAACACAGTGTGAATGTCCTGAATCCTTGTCAGAGAAGTTCACTGAGTAACCTAAAATGAGCAGGGTTCATAACTGGATGTTTATGTGACTTGATGGATTGTAAATGTGGGAAAGGAATGAGGGAGGGATCATTTGATACAAAGTAAACAAATGTGATAACTCAGATAATGTCAATGGAAAGCTATATTCAAAAGCCTTGTTCTGGGGTGCAGACCTGCCCCAGTCCAAAAAAACACTCAGGCCAGAGACCCAAATAAAAGAACAGCATTCAGTAAAAAACCAGGGACAAAAATCAGAACACTGCGTTCAGTAAAACCCTCAGCCCCGGGACAAATATCTAAACACACCATTCTGTAATACTCTCAGCCCCGGGACAAAAATCTAAGCAAAGCGTTAATTAAAACCCTCACCCCTAAGAGAAACATCAGAACACTGCATTCAGTAAAACCCTCAGCCCCAGGACAAAAATCCGAACACTGCATTCAGTAAAACCCTCACCCCTAGGAGACACATCAGAACACTGCGTTCAGTAAAACCCTCACCCCTAGGAGAAACATCAGAATACTGCGTTCAGTAAAACCCTCAGCCCCAGGACAAAAATCTGAACACTGCGTTCAGTAAAACCCTCACCCCTAGAAGAAACATCAGAACACTGCGTTCAGTAAAACCCTCACCCCTAGAAGAAACATCAGAACACTGCGTTCAGTAAAACCCTCAGCCCTGGGAGAAACATCAGAACACTGCGTTCAGTAAAACCCTCACCCCTAGGAGAAACATCAGAACACTGTGTTCAGTAAAACCCTCAGCCCTGGGAGAAACATCAGAACACTGCGTTCAGTAAAACCCTCCGCCTCGACGCCCACGCCGACCTATCGCACTGATCCTCCCAGGGATTGTGGAGAATATTCTCTCTCTCACTACCTGTCTCTCTGGCTCTCTCGGCACCCCCACTTTGGGACAATGGGCACGTGCAGGAGTTGTTTACGGAACCAGATAACGGAGTGTCTTTCCACAGCTCCACAGAAAGGCTCCACAGGAGAGGACTCATATCCTCTCGTCACAGGCTGGGACACACTCCTCCCTCAACAAGGCCGAAATACTGTCAACCTTGGATTATTACATAAGATGTCCGTCCACATAAGGCCTTTGTGAAGACTGCAGGCCGTTCACAGAGACGTAGCGTGGCCGGACCGGGTCCTGATGTGACAGATAAACAGCGGCGGACCAGAGGCATTATGGGACGGGAACCTGCTAAAGCCCCCATGCGCATTCTCTAATCCCCCCCCCTTCCACTGCCAGCATCAAGCCTCATCAGCTTTCAGTGTCAGACTCATTTTTCTAATGTCCCACCGGTCAATTCTAACCCTAATGCCACACACAACGGCCCCTAATGCCAAGTGATTACAGAGTGCTGTTTTAGCACATTGGACGCATGAAAAGAGAGAAAGGAGCGCAAGGCTGTCCGTCGGCTCCGCGCTCAAAGGCACCAGCCTGATGAACTCAGCAGAAAAGGATGTTCCCTGAATGCGGCTCTAAGCCACAGACCTCTGGGTGTGACTCCATGGGCAGTGGCCTTGCGTCTGGTCCAACCAGGGGTTTACAGTGTCCTGTGCAACAGCATATAGGTCCTGTGTCCTCAACTCACAGGCCCAGTTACACAAATACGTGCATGCAGGTCTTCCACATGCAGACATGATGAGCCTCATCAAAAGACACTACGCGTATTAAAAATCCAAAACCCACAACATAAATTATATTATGTATTCAAAGTACAATGAAAGCGAAAAGAACGATGGCTACTTAAACCTTGAAGAAGATGGCTTGACGCCAAACATTGGGCAGGAGAGATATAAAATGTGCCATTTCATTTTTTAAGCATTCATTGTTACTCAACCCCTCTCTCCATTGTTTTTTGAGGGGGGGTTTCCAGTGCCTAATCCCCATTATTCCGGTTTGAAATCTGACTCAGATCAGAATGAATTCCCCGAGATGAATCCCATTTGGCGAAACAAGAATTTGCATACAGATGTGATCCGCATTAGGTGCCTTGGACCGGTCATCTGGGGTTTCACTGCGTCAAACAGCGCCACCAGCTCAACCATGTGACATAAAGAAGCATCACAGGTACATGGGAGAGTTGGGTACAGGGAGACAGCTACACAGAAGAGGAAGACAGTCACCCCATGAAAATATGTCTATTCAAATTTCTAATATATTTGACATTCTTTTAAATGAAGGCAGTAATTGTTTTGTTTTGGGACATGTGTTCGTTTTCTCAATTTAGGAATTCCATTTAGTAAAATCTATGAATTACAATTGAGACAGACCAAAAGAGAGTTTGTGTCCCTAGTTTTAATCCTCGTAGTATTGTCAGACCGTTAAGGAAACATTACACATTCGACTGGCATGTAACTGGCATGTAACTGTAAACTGTTTTATTTCAATACAATGCTCAAATGGGTGTTTGAGATTGTATAGATGTAAATGATGTTCGTGAATCTCCTACCTATTCATCTGTAAATTGTCCTCTAGTTTTCGTGTATTTATATTTTTAAATGAATCTCCTTGCTGGCACAGATGTTTTCTTAACCTAATATTGTTGGGTGTGCCGCTGCATGCTGGGTAATAGCAGTGACTGAGGGGCCCGTGGCCTCTAGTGTATGTGGCCTGTCAGAGGTTGTCTGGGAGCAAGGAGGAGAGCTGGATGAAGTTGTTTTTGTCCGACTGCTTGCTGGAGCCAAGAATAGGGAAGGAGCAGGAACTCATGCTTCCCGCAATTTGTGTATGATATGATCGTTCACCATTAAAGTCAATGAAAAGTACAGAGCCTCTCTCAATGACACATTCTTAGACTGTATTGACACAGAGAAATGCACACATTGCTAAACAATCCAGTATTGTAGATTTTAACTTCCGATGGTAAACAAATTACCATTATAAGTATTTGGTGATCTGGATAGATGAGAAACTGTGTTTTAATCAGCACACTGACATTTTATTTATGAAGTTAAAAATAAAACTAGGTTTCTAATGTAACGATAAATGGTGTCAGTCAGGAAAGCCTTTTTATCCATCCTTGATTATGGTGACATGGTTTATAGGCAAGCCTCTGTGAGCACCCTCAAGAAACGGGATGCTGTGTACTGTATCATGCTGTGTACTGTAACATGGGGCACTAAGGTTCATTGCTAACGCAAGAGCCCTCACCCATCACTGTGATCTTTATAATATGGTGAAATGGACTCCACTTCATAAAAGGATGAAACACTGGTACATTTGTGTGAATAAAGCAGTGTTAGGTCAATTGGCAACTTATGTATGCTTCTTGTTAATACGCTCTTCAAAACATACAGTTTTTTTTCCCAGCTGCAATTATCTTTTATATTTCCTACGACCAGGACTAAAGCAGAAAAAATATATGTTTCTCATAACACTCCTTTGTCTTGGAATGAGCTGCCAAAGATTTTGCAACCGGAGGAGTGGGCATCTCGGATTTGTAATTATTGATAGATTAAAACATTGTTGTCTGTTGTAATAGTTTTTAATTGTGTTGTTGCATTGTGGTCTTGAATTGTATGTACATGCTAAAAGTTGCACTGAATGTTGAAGATTGTGGAATGTCATCCTGCTAGGCGCCTGCCTCAAGCTATTCTGCTTTATCCATACTGCTCATCCAACCAGGAAGTGACGTGGGTCAGCATAGACCTCAGCTTTGCATGAGCCCAATGCATTGTGTGTAATGAGACGAGGAAATCCCAACAGATGGTGCCTCCCCCGCCTCTGGGAAAAAGTCTTATATCATTCTATTGTGTGGCACCAAAACACTACAACTACAAAATAAAAATACATCCTATTTATTCTTTATTTGCTGAGAACTCGCGCTTTTAATGTATATCAATATACAAATATAGTACAATGTCCTATTACAACCATATCATTGTCCTACTGTCTCTTGCTGTTTTGTTTACACAGTGTTCAAATGGAACTTCCCAAAAGCAGTTTGTATGTATTTTAAGGTAGCATAACTGAAATAATGAAATTAAACCAAACAAATACTTCAGTCAAATCACAATATATACCCTAGCTAAGTTTAAACAATGTTACTATGCCTTAGCTAAGTTACCTGTGGTCAGAGTCTCTGACAACCTACGTTCTCCCTTTCCCAATCTCTTCATCACAACACCACAATCTTTCTCCTCCCCACCCCCACCCAGACTCAGGGAAGAATCACTACTTCCTTGTTTGCATTCCCCCCCATTGTTCACAGTATGTGGTTCTGTGGGTAGTCCTATTTCATGTGGTGTAATGTAGAACTGTTTGTCAATGTACTGTTTGTCAATGGTAAATAATGGGAAAATAAAGAAACACAGTTCAGCAGGCCGGGCCTCACTCAAACGCCTGTAGCCAGACTAAGAGCATGGCAAACCTCGCCTGACATCCACAAAAGCTGAGTGACCATTTAGAGGACATCAACACCGATGGGAGCGCTGGCATCGATTAAAAAAGGACCACGTCTAAAATTAGAATTCTGAGGCTCCCTGATTGGGTCACTGGCACTGATCTGGCCATTGCGAGCCAATCAAGAGTAGTGGTGGAGAAACCTTTGCTGACAGCCCGGCTGATCCTAGATGGCCCATGAATAGCGGAGCGAAGGGGCCCCGGCCCCCTGCTACCTCCCTGAGATAACAGAGACATTCCTCAGTGCGTACCGGGCTTCACCACAATCTGCCCTTCATTCCAATGGACCGCGTGGAATGTCAGGGCACCCAGGCGGTCAGTGGCGGTGGAGGAGCGGAAATGAAAAAAACACAGCGTCTGTGCGTGAGCCCCGGTCCGACATTCCACACACCGGTTCGCCTGCAGCCGTGAAGCAGGGAATATATCAAACTAATAACAAACTGCGCACCTCACACACACACCACACACATATCTGTGGGGATTCTACGCCATGTGGAGCTACAGCCACACAATACGTACTTACTGGGATTAAACCTGTAAATGAGTGAGAGGGGTGGATTAAAGGAGTCCGGTGGGGAGTGATCTTTACCGACCATCGGATCAAGCCGGTCTGGGAACAGATTAATGCGCTGTGGAGTCAGAAAGTCCCACACCGTCATCACCTGCATTCATTAGCCACTCTGATCCACGGCAGACCTGGCCTGAACTGTGATACCAATCCCTCCCTGAGGTAACAGCGTTTATTCTGATGTAAGATACTTCTTCCTAGCTAGATCTGTTACGTGCTCCTATCTCACACTCTGTAAAGAAAATCAGTTGGGCACTTTCCAGAAACTCAGAGTTATGGTATTAGAGTCTGTTCAGTTTCCCGCAAGCAGCAAATGAAAGAGAGGGAAAAAAAGTGTTTGGGAGACAAAAACAATAGAAAAACAAGAAAAGGTTCAGCCAATCAAAAAAAAAACTGGAGTAGAACAGTGAAATGGACGACGGTTTGAACAGTCCAAGGGAACAGAAGTAGAACCGTCAAAATGAACAGGGGTAAAACCATCGCAATTAAGAACAAAATATTAAGGGACAAACAAATCAGACACAAGTCAGGGAACCTTTTACAGCACTGCACTACAGGCAGGCAAGCCATCAATCCGTACCACTTCCCAATTCTTCTGGAAATTTCATCCATTGGTCTGGTTTTTTATACGTCACCATTAGGGATAAGCCATTGGTTCCCATAAGAGGCCTCCATCTGTCCAATATAGCCATCCCCGAGGACAAAAACAGCAGCAGCACTTTTGAAATCAAGCAAAGAATGTAATGGGTTAGCCTTAAACAACATTAGTCATTACTGGACATGCTTCGTAAAGACTTCAGAGCACTGGGGACTTGGCACTGCAGGTGTTCTGTTCCACCACCTGACACACTGGATGAGGATCATGGTGTGTGACGACTCACTGTCCTTCCTTCCTTAGTTCCCTCGGAAGTTGTCGTGCCTGATCACATCAAAAAGAGGGCATCCACACAGACAATATCTGAAGCAATGCAGTGTCCATGTTAATTGTGTCTGTGACCTGGCCACAAGTACAGCACTTCTGGGGTCTGATCACATACTTTGGTTGACAATAACCAAATAGTCAGACATTGCCAAGACGTTCCACATCCAGACTCCTGACTGGCCCCTGTCCTGTGAGATCTGGCAGCACCATCACCGTTCCATGGGTCTTCTGCAGGGTATATCTCATGGGGTAGCCCTTGTTTCATTCCTAGACTAGAAAAAAGTGGTACCCTGAGACTGCCAAAGACAAGAATGTTCTCTATGTCTCTGCCAAGCTCACCACCATGGGTCAAGGACCAGCCGGTCCGTCTCAGCGGAGCCTGACCTCAGACAGAGCCGGGGCCCAGCAGTGGTTTATTAAAAGAAAACAAATCTGAAGAATGCAGGGATGTGTACACTTAATCCCCAGACCAAAAAATCCACCGTTCAGCCTTCCAGGGAGTCTCTGAAGAAAGGCACTCACGTCTGAAAGCAGCAGACACCCCGCCGTCTTTCCAGTTTTCCTGTAACTCAGATCAACTGTAAAAAGCACAATCTTTTCAGTGTGTGATGGGAGGCTTTATGTCTACCCCCCCTCCCATAACCCATGATATGCGGGTTATTTAGGTGTACAAGAGTTTCTGCTTCAGATGTTCCTGGAAGATGTAAAAAGGTGTGACGCAGGATGACTGGATGAGAGGTATGCATGGTCCCTTTGAACACAGTCCGTGGAAAGAGAAAGTAAAGCCTGGTTAACTGCAACAACCCTGTTAATCTCCACCACATCACCAACTAAAATCAGCTGACCCAATGAACAAATCGACACACCCCTACAAGCTCTTCACTTCCTAATAATGATTGAGGCACTCAGGTCACAAAACAATTTTTGGTGACAACAAAACACTCTAAACATATTCATTTACCATCCAATAATCTCCTCGTTGGACTTTGATTAAATGTAACTTTCAACTGTATTCGAGAGAAACATGTGCATGCAGTATTCATACATGAGAATGCACAGGCCGATAGCTGAACAACATGAGCGCTCCCTCCGTTAATTGAACGAATCATCCTCATCGCTAATCTGGCTTAGAGCATGTTTGCATGGTGCCTTCGAGGCTAAACGGGCTATCTGATAAACAACAATATGCTTCTCCCAATTAACCGACATATGGTGTGTCGCAAACACGTGTTGCATGCAACAAAATAAATCAGTTAGCGTTTGACAACTAAACTCAGATTCACTGTAACCGCGTACTAAATCAGTGGAATGGGAAAGGGGGTAAACAAACAGGCAGCTGCAGACCAGCTGGTTCTAATTCAGTGACAGTACGACAAGACTGTAGGAAATACAGACTCATTAGCAGCCTTTTGCAGGCAGGGCAAACCTGCTGGCAGTGAACCAGAGATGATGGGCACTGAACCATGGCGGATAAAGCTTAAGCACCTGACACACACTCCTACTGCCGGAGAACGCTCACCCCTCCACCACCCTTCCTCCTCACATCCAACATGTCTCCACTCCCTTACTGTTCTGTCTTTACAATTTAACACGTCTGGGGGTGCAGTTGACAAGTACTTTACTGGCTCTCCTTGTAGTTCTGGGCAGCTTATACCCTGACGATATGACTTACAGGACAGCCCAGTTTGCATCACCTTCAGGAAGAAGAGGGACATTCTCTCACATCCTCCACACGTCTCTACCAGCCTGCTTGGCAAAAGAAATCCCTCGTGGCACTTGCCGGAACGTCAATTTGAGTTAATTAAATCTCTTGGCATCTGCTCTGCCTGGGCAATTACAGCAGTGAGAAGCCATGCGAGGAGAGCCCCGCGAGAGAGAAGGTGCTTGAGGAGGATCAGACCGCAAGCATGGATAGAGGGGAGACACGTTGTCATGTCTACTCCATGAGGGGGTCATGGAACGTTTCGAGGGAAATTTGAATAGCTGTTGATGCCTTGTTAAACTCACACTTTCAATAAATCGGTCCTTCTCTGTTCTTAGTGTATATTCTCTGTGGACACCGACCGGTCCGGAACAACCCGCAGTGAATGAAAACACATTACAGAGACATCATATGTGTCTGTATGCAGGAAACCGCTTACATTCACAACTCCCCCAAACCAGGAATATGAATGCCTATGAATCACAATATGGCTTCTGGGAGATGAATCTGCAACGACTGCTCTTTGGATTGAGGAAATGGTTGTTTCTGATCTCAGAGCATCATATTTAAAGTACAAGTAGTAAAAGTCTGCCCTCTGCAGGAAAATTATCTCTGTAAGCCGACCGGCTCTGGAGTGGAGCAGCTGCTTTCTACTCGGTTCTTTGATGTGACAAAAGCACCACCAGTGGCGGCACTGCTTTACTGCGGAGACCTTGAGACACTATAAATACAGACAATATTACAGCACTCTAGATAACTACAGACACTATAACTACATACAGACACTATTACAGCACTCTATATAACTAGAGACACTATAAATACAGACACTATTACAGCACTCTATATAATTAGAGACACTATAAATACAGACACTATTACAGCACTCTATATAACTACAGACACAATAAATACATACAGACACTATTACGGCACTCTACATAACTACAGACACTATACATACAGACACTATAAATACAGACACTATTACAGCCCTCTACATAACTACAGACAATGTAACTACCGACACTATAAATACAGACACTATTACAGCACTCTATATAACTGCAGACACTATGAATACAGACACTATTACAGCACCCTATATAACTACAGACACAATAACTACATACAGACACTATTACAGCACTGTACATAACTACAGACACTATTACAGCACTCTACATAACTACAGACACTATAAATACAGACACTATTACAGGACTCGATATAACTACAGACACAATAACTACAGACACTATACATGCATACACTATTACAGCACTCTATATAACTACAGACACTATAACTAGTGAAATATTACTAGAGACACTATTACTTAAGACACCATAACTATAGACACTATAACTAGAGACACTAAACAACAGACACTATAACTAGAGACCCGACAACTTAAGACACCATTACTATAGACACTATAACTAGAGGCACTATAACTAGAGACACTAAACAACAGACACTATAACTAGAGGCACTATACCTAGAGACACTAAACAACAGACACTATAACTAGAGGCACTATAACTAGAGACACTAAACAACAGCCTCTATAACTAGAGACACTAGAACTTAAGACACCATAACAATAGACACTAGAACTAAAGACACTATAACTAGAGACACAAAACCACAGACATTATAACTAAAGAAACTAGAACTTAAGACCTCATAACTATAGACACTATAACTAGAGACACTATAACTAGAGACACTAAACAACATACACTATAACTAGAGAAACTAGTACTAGTGTCTGTAAGTAAATAGGTGATAGAGGAAAGTATTTTACAGGCTTTTTATTATGAAATTACATTGTCAGATTCAGAATAAAAGATACATTTTTAAACACAACACATACAACAACATTAGAAGATGCATTCCCCTGTTCTCCTTTCAGTCAAGATAGGAGCTGGAGACAAGCCCAGGACTTTGACGGAATGCAGACCAACCGCCAGTAAACATGACAACACAGAACGTTTGGGGACTCTTCTTCTCCTGTGATGAATGGATCGTGCTTCAAACTCATTGAGCCTTGTTATATTTACACTTCTTACATTCTTAAAATATGCAGGGCAAATGTCATTCAGAAATTTTAATCTAAACACAGCGCCACCTAAAAATAGATGTACACACGGAATACTGCATCAATGAAAAGTGTCAAAAGAATGAGACTGTATCACCTGACAAAACAAGGTGTTTGTTGGTCAGAGATGAAATGTTTCTTAGCAGGCTGACCTCTGA
>JACXGK010015695.1:0-10105 GCA_016801125.1 Novumbra hubbsi | reverse complement strand
CCTCTTTTTCCTCCCCCCTCTCTTTTTTTGTATATCTCTTTCCCGTTCCCCTCTCTTTACCTCCTTTCCTCTTTCTCTCTCCACTTTTTTCTCACTCCGCCTCTCTTTCTTTTCCTTCCCTGCCTCTCTCTCCTTGTCTCTTCCACTCTCTAGCCGTGCGTGTTGATGAATAACATCCAGCAGATGCGAGTCCTGTTGGAGAAGATGTTTGAATGTATGGGTGCTAAACAGGTGAGACACACACGCCACACACCACCTAGACTCCTGTGGTGTGCGCAAGCATGTGTGTGTGTGTGTGTGTGTGTACACACATGCCTGCAGAGGTGCATGTTTGGTGCAGGCCAATCATAACTATGTGCATACTGGAGCATATTCCGTCAGCTTGTGTCAGAAAGGCATGTCTAGAATCAGAAGCCAAAAGAACGATAGACGTGCTGTTAAACAAGGTACTTAGTCTATAAGAGTCTCTGCTAAGTGCCTTACGTACATGACTGACCAACGGATGTGTCTCGACAGATGGCTCAAGAGGAGTGTATGGTAGGTCAAAAGTTGTCTCAGATTCCGCCTGTTCCCCGGGTGTCTGGACCCCCAACTCCCTCTCTGTCCACTTTGTCTTGTCGTTCTGTGGCCTACCTTTACACCGGTGCCTGTCTACGTGTCCCTCCAAGTAGAGTCAATTCCCTGGTAAATCCTGCTTGATATGATGTTCCTTTCTGCTGAGATCACCTGGTGTAACCCAGCCCAGCTGTCCACTAGCGCCTCTACTGTGTACACTATGTAAGAGCTCTCTTTCTTTGTATAGCTTCCTGTAGTTCTGTAGAACTGTACTTATTTATAGAGATTCCTGTAGTTCTGTAGACCTCTCCTTCTTTATATAGCTTCTTGTAGTTCTGTAGACCTCTCCTTTATATAGCTTCTTCCATTTCTGTAGACATCTTTTTATAACTTCTTGTAGTTCTATAGACTTCTCCTTCTATGTATAGTTCCTTGTAGTTCTGTAGACCTCTCCTTCTATGTGGTTCTGAATACCTCCTTCTTCATAGAGATTATTGTTTGACTCTTATAGAGTGGCTGTTTCCCAGTGTTGGTCTGTTCCCTGAATCTCAGTGGGTTGCGTTATATGAATAAAATCACATGACTTTTTCATGAGGGGCACTATTAGGTATTGATGTTTTTGATTAATAATATCCAAATTTTTCTCACAAGCTTGAGGATGAGGAGGAACCTGAGGAGTTTGATGAGGGGGTAGGTTGTTGTTGGTTGCTAAAATGGTTTTATTACCTGGCATAGAGTTATGCTGTTGTCATGTCCATTCTACCACAGGTGACAGTACTGTGCTCTATGTGGCTTTATGAATAGCACAGCGTTTTGCTTAGCGTTGTGTGTGTGTGTGTGTCCTCTAGGCTGTGGACCAGGGAGATGAGGATAACATGGTTGGTATTACTCTTCCAGGCTGACCGTAGTGTTTTATTTTTCATTTAGCTTGTTTTCATTGTGAAACACAATGTAACGTGGTAAGCCTGTGGTTTCTAGGTAGTACAGATGTGTGTGTACTGTGATCATGGTATTTACACGTTTACGCTGTTTTCTAAATTATTTTGTTTTCGTTAATCCTTGTTTTGCCAGCTCAAGGTCAATGGAAGGTCAATAAGGGAGTGCGAGTATAGCAATTTAATTAGAATGTCTATCTTGTTTAAAAAAACATGATAATTGTAAGTGATTTTTCACATGAATGTAGGTCATCTATATTATTTTGCAGTGAAAGATGAATCTTTAACCTGGAGCATGTTTCTTGAGATTTTTGTCTAGTACTACTATTAAGTCTTAACTTGTTTGTGTAGTATATTGTATATGTTTTTGTTTTGAGTGTGAATTTGAGCATTTAGCTTTTATAAATAATATAATTCCTACTCTAGAAAATGTATTAATTATTGAATGAGCCTTTTTGACTTTGTCACCATTCAATATTCTTCTTTTATTCTGACACAACTTTTCTGCTTTCATTACATATCTTTCTGGGATCCATTTTGGGCTGCTATAGTCAGAGGTGAGAGATACAGGCTGACTGTGCTGTTATTGCCATATAGTAGATCTGTATAGACCATTTATTCTGTTTATTGTAAGATATGGTCTCTGATATCTGGGCACTTTTGTTAGTATTGATGAGTTTCTGTCGTATTCTATCCAACATTGCCCAAGATATGAGCGAAAAGAGGATAACCAACAAGTTATCCAAACTATTCTTTTCATATTATTTATCATTATTTGGCCCTCCTGTCAGATCTCCTAATCTCTTAATTTCCCTCCTTTCTCCCTCACCTTGTTGTTCTCAGTCTACCTGTTCGGACTCAGAGGCTGGCTCAGAGGTGAGGGGGTTTCTGGGAAAAGACAGCTGTGTATAGTAATCCCTTTGAAGCCCATCTCCCTGTATGTAAAACAAGAAAGTCTAAACTCCTGTAGCCCCAAGTTTGCACACGCACAAGTACAAAAACAACCATTGTTACAGTGTGCTTTGCTAGTTGTTCGTGACAGCAGTCAAACTGCCTAATAAAGCCACTCTCACTGAGCTTCATGAGCCATTCAAGAGATTTACAGCCGCTCCTCTTCCCTCTCCCCTCCAAAGAGAGATGTTAATAGACTAACGTTAGCGAATTGCAGGGGACCAGCAAAAAATTCGGTGTGAGCGCATCTAAGAATGTTTTATTTGGCTCATTGCTTTGCTAGTGTGATAACGTTGGATGTTATCTCTGAGGTAATACTGAAGGATACCAGGATGCTAGTGTGATCTCGTTAGATGTGAACTCTGAGGTAATGGTGAAGGATAGTGTGATGCTAGTGTGATCACATGTTGAGCTATACTCTTTTTTTTTTACAAGACTCGACTGGGTTTCAGGCATTTTCAGAAAAGGGGCATGGAATTTTCTGTCCTAGATTCAAGCAAGGTTTAGGCAGGCACACAGATATTAGAGTCACCACCTGGGTGTTAGAAACATGGAAGAAGAAAAATGTGCCTCCGCATTGCAGTTTCGGAAGAGACCATGTGATGATAGCATGGAGCCAAGACACAAAGGAAAGAAATCTCAATTGATCCTTCTAAAAACCTGACCAGTTATGGTTGCGATGATCCTTCTGAACGGGACGTTGGTCTTAGACAGCAAGCTCAAAGGATACCGGTAGCTCTTCGCATTAGGGGGTCAAGCATTGCACCCTCAGGGCGGGGAGCGACCCTGTCCATCGTGTCCTCAGAGGGACAGAGTCGGGGATGGTTGATTAGGGAAGTGAGGAATGGGAGTTGTCCCTTTGAGGGAGGTGGGGGCGGGCCAAGTCGGCCAGTTGCCTAACGGCCGGACGTCAATGGTTCGTCTACCGAGAGCGGGAAGAATGTGGGGGACCAATAATCCTAATGGGAAAGAGATGTGAATGTCGTCAACCTCCTTTGGTTGATGACATCCAGATGGTTCTCTAAGTAATCCTCAGGGAGGGTACATAAACGATAATCGGAAGGGAACTTCATCTGCGGGCAAGTGGAGGGAGTGAAAAGAAGGATAGGTCATTCAGGGGTTTTGTTTTCCGCACTTTTTGTTCAGCTGCCTTCAGTACCATGCTCTGAGCTCGCAGAGCCTGAGGGGAGAGGTGAGTCTCTTCTCTGAGCTCACAGAGCCTGGGGGAGGGGCCAGGCTCTACTCTGAGCTCACAGAGATTGAGAGCAATGAATTTTAGGATGTGAAGAAAGGATAAAAAAAAGGGGATACGATTAACAGAGAAGAGGGATGATAGGATACAAGTGGATGGAATAATATGGAAGTTGCAACCTCTTTAAATGCCATATTATTTAAATAAGTCACATTGGTTTATTTAGCCTTCCAGAGGATATACATTTCATTAATATTGGAATGACTATTATCATTAATACTATCATTAATTACTATTATCATAACATAAATACTGCAACAGAACTCTGTAACCTGTGGTGACACGTCTAGTTGCTTGTAATGATGAAAACAGCCGGTTGTCAATGAGTTTATTCACCGTGGTTCAGATGTCACAGAGAGATTTAAGCACCCCAATAGCCCCGTAGAGACAGGCAAACATTAGACTGCAGGCTGGTCAGCTGTAACCCTGTAGTGTTCTACCCATCCTCCATGATGGGCGAATCGCCTTTACTGATACAACACAGTGTTCACCTCAGATGAACAAAGACAAAATACAGGGCGCTGAACATATCATAGATGAAACATATGACCCATTCCGAGCTTGTACTGAGACACAGTTCATATAAGGAAAACAGTCCATTTTGATTATTGCCTCAGGCCCTAATTCGTAAATCTGGCTTTTTGTGCGTGTAGAAAATGTGGGATCTTTTATCTCTTCTCACCAAACGTGGGACCGACACACCATACGTTTTAACTCAGGATGCTAGTTCTCATTGCGTAAAGTACCAACTTCAACATGTCAGCTTTCCCCATTGTAACCATTTTATAGCGTAAGTATTAGTATATCGTGGAAGTAACCTTTGCTTGGTCTGTGGACTAACTATATTGTGTGGGTTAGCCAACGGATATTTTTATTGTGTTTGTAAATTAGCGACTGAACTTGGGTGGGTAATCTCTGTCTTGTGTTATGTTATCGTCACCTCATGTGGGCTGCATTGCAGATGAGTTGAATCTGTCTGACAGCTTTTAGCTGTTCAGTATCCAAGAGAGCGTTTCTCTACAACTGAGACTACATCTGTGTGTGTGTAAAGCGTGGAGCCTGAGCTCTGTTTAGTGTAACCGCAGTTAACTCTGCCAAATGTTATTTCTCTCCTCGTCCTCTCCTCCTCAGGTCGACAACAAGGAGAAGGAGCAGAGAAAGGTTTGTTGGTTGTCTCACCAGGCCGTCCTCACCCAGCGGTAGATAGTTCCCTGGATCTGCCATGTACGTGTTTCCTTGTGATGTGGATGTGTTTTGTCAGCCCGTTCACCGTGCGTCCCCATGTCGTCTGTGTTGTCTATTCACTCCACCCTTACCCAGTACTCAGTCCTCGTGGAAGGGAGTCTGTGTGGAAGATTTGACGCTGGTCTAAAAAAAAAAACTTTGTTAATGCAGTTGTGTGTTCGGTCGTGCAAATTAGCTCAGGTCGTATTTAGGGATGTGTGTTTAGGTTGTATTTAGGTTGGGGTATAAACGTTGTGATACAAAAGCTGTGTTTAGGTGTGCGCTTGGGCCTAGAATGTGTCTGTTTTCCTTGATCTCCTGAGGGTTGATGAGGACAGGGATGTGAACAATGTGAAGGAGGAAAAGGTTTGGTTGTGTTCAGATTATTTCCCCTCCATTACAATGAAGAATGTGTCTCTCCTGCAGCTACTCTTCCTTGACCATGTCTGAATCTAAGTGTGTGTGTGTGTGTGTGTGTGTGTGAGGAAACATTTAGATTGTATCCTTAAAAATCTTCACCCACAGTTGTTTCTTCTCATTGCAAAATATGTATTTTGTTGTTTTTCATTGTTTTCTTTTCTCAACATTTGGATCTTCTTTCTTTTTGCTTTTTCCAAAGCTTGACATGAAAAAGGAAAAGGTGTGTGTTCCTCTGGTGTTTTCTTGTTTGTGTGGGCAGAAGGTTTGTGTCTGCTCCTTAGACAGTTGCCATCCAACACTGACTGTTGCCGAATGATTCATTTATGCTTCACTTGCACACACACGTACATCGACTGACTGTGTGTGTGTGTACATATTAATGTCAAACATTAAAATGTACTCCTCCTGACAATTATAGGCAGAGAAGAAAGACAAGGAGAAGCAGGTTGGTTCCTCATCCTCTGGACCTCATCCTTTCACCCTCTTGACTTCAACATATCACCTTGGCAACCTGTACACTCGTCCTGTAGACCTCATCCAATCCTCCTTTAGACCTAAATTATCTTCTACGGCCCCTTCAACTGATCTTCATCCTCCTGACCTCTACACCCTTTTATTTATCCTCATCCTCTAGGGGCCATCTTCTAGACCTTTTCTAGATTCAAAAATAACCCAAAACTTCAGTTTAGACATTATTATATGAACATTATCCACTCATCCTTTAGACCCCATTCATTTATACTTCATCTCTTTTGACCTCATCCTGGAGCTCGTCCTCTAGACCTCGGCATCTTATCCCGCAGACCTCATCCTCTAGACCTGCTAATTCCTCCCTCATCATCCCACTATTCCATATTTGTCCTCTATAGAGACACTGTATACAACACATCCATGTATTTTAGAACACTTTTGTCTGTGTGTGTGCTTGTGTGTAAGGGTGTGTGTGCATATGTATTTGTGTGTATGTGTGACCGGCTATCTGCATTCCAAGTACATCAGACTTAAATACCTTGTTTTCTTCTGTTCTCTGAAGGAGGACATCGTTAGTAAAAAGGTGGGTGGTTCGATCTCCACAATTCTCTGTGCTTAATTAGCTTTAGTATCACTTACTGGATGTGTTCGGCCTCCGGAGTTTGACTGGGGTTTACACGTGCAGTGCCTTTTGTCTTAGTTTGACTGGGGTTTACACGTGCAGTGCCTTTTGTCTTAGTTTGACTGGGGTTTACACGTGCAGTGCCTTTTGTCTTAGTTTGACTGGGGTTTACACGTGCAGTGCCTTTTGTCTTAATTTGACTGGGGTTTACACGTGCAGTGCCTTTTGTCTTAGTTTGCAATTCCTTGTAAAATGCCAGCTTACTAATTGTGGTCGTTAGTCGGAGGAGCACTGCACTGCTCCGAGTGTGTTGGTACCGGCTGACTTCTTGCTGGAGCGGGCTGTCGAGGAGAACATATGTCCGGAACCGGTGCCTCTGGTCAAGTGGTGCACTGAAAGTGGAACAGGGGGCTAAGCAGTTTGCCATTAGGTGTTTCGTCTGCCACTGCGCTAGAACTGCTGAGTAATTTGCCTGTATCAGCCATTGCACAAAATCCTGTTCAGGAAGCAGTGCGATTCCCTTTAGCTGGAAAACTCACGTTTGAGCTGTGACTGTTCGACTACGAGCCTGACATTGTTTGGTCCATTATGAAATGTGTTCGGACTGATATCTGTTTTGACTCTAATGGGTTTATTAGACATAGAGTTATTGAATATCCTCTAGTCAGTCTTGTTTCCAAACCTGTTACATGACTATGTAGACATTTGGCTGATTTATTAACCTAGCTCTGTTACTGTCATTTGGTTTAATATTATAGTTTGTAGCAGTTCATTTTGTTTTTCTTTCTTCACTGTTTCACACACTAGTCAAAGGAAGAGGTGAACAAGGTTTGTTCGGCAAATGTACACCCTCCTCCAATTCCGCACCATTAAACACCCAGCAATTCAGAACCAGTAGAGATTTGTTGAGAATTGTATTGTGTTCCACAGTATTCAGTGAATTGCCAACACCCTAGTATTAGTCTTCTGACTGCTGACCTCAACCCATTCTTTTGTTTTCCACGTCGGTTTTCCCCTTTTTCTTTGGTACCTCTGGATAGATTGAAGCCACGGCTGGCATGAAGAAGGTAGGCTTGCCGATGAGTACAACCTGTCTGACAGCTTGGAATGTTTTCCTGTAGTTTTAGCGGTGCAGAAACCCTGTGTTGTGTTTCCTCTTGGAGTGTTCTCCTGTAGTTGTAGCTGTGCATAAACACTGTGATTCCTCCTGTAGTGTTTTCCCCTGTAGTTTTAGCTGGGGGGGGGGGGGCTTGAGAGGTGTGGGGGAGAGAAGGAGAAGCTACTGAGCAATCTGGCCTGATTAAAAAGGTCCTTAATAAGCTGTATTTTAAGGACCCGATATTCTAAAGGACTTATTTTTGTTCATCAGGCCCTTAAGAAGCTCTATTGCTCTGCTTAGCCTGTATTGTCATAACAGAATATATTAACAACAGGTTCCCATCCTGCTCTCCGCCCTGCACATTTTCAAGCTTCATTAAGACAGATCACGGCTGAAAGGCTTACAAAGAGACAGCGAGACGGTAGAAAGAGTCCACTCAGGGAGTTAGCCTTGGTCTCCAGCGGTGAGTTGCCTATGTGTTCAGAATAGCCTAGATTGTGCCATGGCGTTTGAAGGGCGGCGATAGCAGGGAACAGAGCGGTAAATAAGTGTTATCCGTCGCCGGTTCAATCAGCACCACCAGCTGACAGAGTACATCGGCGAGACGTGGTCCCCCGGAGAACGGTTACAATCAGGGCCATAATACGGCAGACATTGATGTCCTCCTGTTATAAAGAGCAATGATTTCTGAAGTGTAGACAGGTGCTGTATCATAATTTGAGCCGGTTTGTCTCAGCGGGAACAGGAAATGTAAATTGATATGTACCTTAGAAATAGGTCGTTACATTTTATGTTCAAATAAAAGAAAACCAAACTTTTCAAGACCTTTCAAACCTCTGAAAACTCTAACTTTTAATTCCCCGTGGTTCAGGAAAATTCCTGCAACAGGAGGACTTTTTGATCATACCCCATCTGTGTGAGGAAGAGGGGTTTTACAAGGCTATTTTTAGTTTCATTTTGATTTCATGCTTTGTGGAATAGTGTGGTGTCATTCAAAGAATAGGTCACTGATGACATCCAACAGGTAAGTGAAGTAGGTATTTATTTTTGGTTGAGGCACTGCATGTCTTCTAAGATGGAAGTCGAGAAAAACTACAAAGGGAATGTTTGACTAACCTGTCATAATGTCTTTTTCCTCAACTCTTTTCCTGTCTCCCTTTCTTCTGTCACTCTCATTCTCCGGTCTCTCTCTTTCTCCTTTCTCTCTTTCCCTGTCTCTCTCTTTCTCCTTTCTCTCTTTCCCTGTCTCTCTCTTTCTCCTTTCTCTCTTTCCCTGTCTCTCTCTTTCTTTGTCTATGTTTCTCTGTAGTTGGACTCTGAGGCAGCTGACATCCTGAATGAGCTGCAGCTGAAACTGGCCTCTGTCCTCGATAACCTGAGTGCTATGTTTGCCAAGAGGTGAGCTAATCAAACCATACTGTCCAATCAAATACCACACTGTTCCACACTGTCCAATCAATACTGTCCCATCAAACCCTAACAATTTGGGCCCCCTACAGAATTGTTCGATTCAGATGCGGACTGATTCTAGTCAGGCACGGTAAACATTGGTGGTCACGTTATAACAATTTAGTTCTTTGCGGGTATCTGATTTCCTGGCTATTTCCTGCCAAAAAGTACAATTGTAATTACATACAGACCAAACTTTTCCCTAGATCACACGCCTTTTTAGAGATTTGACGGAATTTGTCAGGTGAGAGGTATTGCAGTAGCTCCACTTTTCCCTTTGGTAGTTTACATGGAGGTTTCGCCTTATTGTTTATATAGTACAGCCTTCCAGATGTCAAAAAGAAGGATTACCACAGTATTAGATTCCATCTCCAGACTAACCCAGGGGGTTAGTAGGTCCTTAGATCCCCTGAGCTATCCAGAAGGACCTGATAATCAGTAGATCATCTGAGATCCCCAGAAGAACCTGAGGGTAGTCAGATCCTCTGAGCTCTCCAGAAGGACCTAAAGGTTCTGTCGATCTGTACCCATAACCTGCTGTTGTACTGTAGTTTCCAGGCCCGGTTGACCACCTGCATGCGCCAGATGGCTGAGGTCCTGTACCAGATCAAAGGTCATCCCAACCGCCAGACGGCAGAGGCTGAAGCGGACAGCACACTACGACCTCTGATGGAGTTCCTGGATGGGAAGTGAGTATTCAGGTTGTGTGCCTGCCTACTAGGTTTTCTCAACAGTATCTTTCACAACGACGGCTCAAGGAGTCTGAAGTCACCGCGGGGCTTGGTTGCAAAAACAATTTCTGGTTATGCAGTTATTATGTACTTTCAGACACGCTACCACGATTGATCGGCAGTTGTTGTTCCAATGGTTCTCCGTGGTTCTATTGATTCCACTGTGTGTCAGTGGTTCAACAGTTTCTCAGTGGTTATATCGATTCCACTGGGTGTCAGTGGTTTAACAGTTTCTCAGTGGTTCTATCGATTCCACTGGGTGTCAGTGGTTTAACAGTTTCTCAGTGGTTCTATCGATTCCACTGGGTGTCAGTGGTTTAACAGTTTCTCAGTGGTTCTATCGATTCCACTGGGTGTCAGTGGTTTAACAGTTTCTCAGTGGTTCTATCGATTCCA
>JACXGK010015694.1:0-10111 GCA_016801125.1 Novumbra hubbsi | reverse complement strand
TTTTAGCTTTCAACCCTCCATATTAGCGTAATTTCATATTTTATTTTTCTTTTCTCCATTGAATGCACACCTACATCCCACACACCCGATGATGATTACTTTCAGGATGATGATGAGTGGGATGACCAATGACACCCAGCTACTGTTCCTCGGATGATTACAACGACACTAAATTGTCTTTCTAAATCACATTTGAATTATGACCTTTTTTAGAAATTAGCTTTGTTGTTGCCATTTTTTTTTATTAATACCTCATTTAATCTGAAGGTCTGTCATATTTTTTTGGGGGGGGCGGTTGGGTGGTGTGTTCAGTTATTAGAGAGAACAAAGAAACTGATTCATGTTGTGATTTGTTAAAAACCTTTCAATTAAAGATCCAAGTTTAGCACTCATATTTTCTTAAGAAATATTTTTTGGGGGATGCCCAGCCCCGATTGTTGTCAATTGTAAATATTATCAATTTGCTGAATGTTTTTGTTGCCTTTATGCTTTTGCCCCTCATACATCTGTGCCTATGCAGATTCATTCAATCTGTAAAGGTTTGTTATGTTATATTTCTGTAAAATGTTTCTTCTCTCTAGTAGGTTACCATTTTTCAGTTTTCATAATCTCACAGCGAACCACAAGCAGTTATTACCGTAACATGTTGGTTTTGACATTGCCTCCAGTGGTCGTAAGTTCAAACCCGTTGAAAATGACCTGTCCATAAATAAAAGTGGATAAAATCTAATAATGTTGTTAAAATGGGAAAATGCTATATTTTTCAATTGTAATAAGGTAAGAAATAAGTATTTCAATTCCCTCTAAGCAATCAATAAAATGAAGTAAAAAAATACAAGTACATCAAAGTATAAATTACTAGAGCATTGTAAGAAAAAAAATATTTTGTCCCTAAAAGAACGTGATGACTTTAAAATGGAAATGCAATTGACCAGTGACGCTGTTTAGGTTACTGCATTTGAATATTGTCCACTGCACAGCACATTTGAGCTTTTGAAAATGAGATTTCAAATGCCGTTTTAATTTCCATTTTCAGGTCGTTAAAAGGTAACTTTTTAATTTTAGTTGAAATTAAGGCTACATTGTTTATTCTGCATTTTCATTTTCACAATTGAATTAACATTTGAATGTAGTTCACTGTAAAGAGGCTTACGTTTTTCAAAATGAAATGTCAGCCCGTATTCCATTTTAATATTGTCACCTTATAGTCTTTAATATACTTTTTTTAATTAATTGGTCTTTGCATTAATTTGATGACAACACGAATTGCATTTGGTGACGTATTACTATGTTTGTAACGAATTGTACACAATATTTACAGGGTGCCTTTATTTTGAAAGTTACCTCGTTACCATACAAATGTCACTGTTATTGCTGCTGGCAGAATACTATTTGACGCAAAGTATCTACAGTTGTGTTGTTGGGTTTTTCCAACATGGACGTGAAGTTTAACACCAGTGCAGAAATTCCCATTGTCGGCTTCGGAACGTTGGTTCTGAAATATAATACGCAAGTAAGTACCTAGCAAATCCCCTTTTTGGTTTGCCTGCGCCGTATGTAACTAGCTTTATTTAATAGTTACTGTTCTTTGAGCTGGTTGCAATTTGAAAATGACAGGTGTAATGACTGCAAAGCTTCCTTTTCCTTGATTTCATATCCACTTTCTGTTTTTTAAGGCTTTGCATTCATTTTCAGTTTTTACAATTTCGTTTTTCCAGTACATTTTAAGGGTTTGTATTTTTACAGGTGCATTTATTGTCATTCGTTTGAGTGATTGATATTTACATCTGTCTATCACAGTCACATGATAGTGGTTGATATTCCTGGAACAAAGGCCATTTGTTTAAAGAATTTAACATTTCTGTTGACAGTATAGTTCTCTAAGAAACCGTAGTAATTAATTGTTTGAGGTCTGCAAACTGTGAAGCCTTTTAAACAGGCAAACATTTTGTGGATTATCTGCAGCTTTTGGCAATTGATTTGGAATCCGCAGCGGGTTGCTAAAGATACCAGCCAAGCTGTCTGGGTAACTTGAGCAGTTTCTTTGACTTGTTCTGGTTGTGTGAGGATGAGGATGTTCTGTGCGTCTCTCAGTTTCAACTTCTAATCCACAGCTCTACTTCTACAGAGCAGCTGTGTGCTTGTTTCTTCTTCACTGAATACACAGTAGTTGTCATGCAATGGTGCTGAATATTTTTAAATACCTCTGTAGTCTAGTGAATTTCTAAACTTTAACTATCTAGGTTTGTATAGACCCGTACATTATCTATCACTTGAGTGTCCTGTCACTTTGCTGAAGGTTTGGACAATTTGATGCACATAAGACATTATCATCACTTTTTCATACCATGTTATTTGTCTCCAGGGAATTTGTGTAGGAGTCTACATATGTACTGGAAACTTAGTGCGCATGGCTGCAGTTTTCTAATTTGTTTGAGTATGTAATATTGAAACCTGGTTTCAGAGTTGTTGTTTTTATACTGTATTTGTGTTTTTTTCTTCTCTCCCTTTATTTTATACATATAAAATGTACAGGATGGGTGTTTTTTTTTTGCCACAGTAGTGTGACTTGGTCAACTGCAACTTTCTTATCAAGCTTGTCTTAAGACATGCCAAATGTCTTTAGTAATTGAAAAAATGTGTTATAGTGGTTTAGCAGTTTCAGTTTGACAGAATCCGTCATTTCATATATAATGTATTCATATAAACAGTACACATACTTTTGACTGAAGATTGGTGTTTTTGTTATATAATGTTCATGACGTTTGGAGAATTAGCCGATTACCACAGGGGTGTAAACAGACATTCTGTGTGGGGGACAAAGGACATTTGAGACAACAACTAATGCCCTGCGGAGCCCAGAGAAGTGACAACCTTGTTTAAGTGGCTGCCTATTCAAACATCAAGAACAAGCCTAGTCACTACGACAACAAGACACAAACACATGGGATGTTGCAGAGTTTTACACGGAAAGAAGACCGCTTGGTATGTATAACTATTTCTGTTATAATTGGTTATTTCAGTACTTGTCAAGTAAAAATAACCTCAGGGTTTTTCACAGGTTATTTTTGGTGGTACATTTGCAGAGAATATTTTTTACTATCGGAGAGGAATGTCTACAAAATGGTACAGGAAACGTCAACTTTTTTTAAGCATAACTGACGTTGTTGCATGCAATGAGGAAACCCACTGTAAAGTGCCCTCTATTTCTACAAAGAAAATGTGAAAATTGTGTGTGTGTGTGTGTGTGTGGGCATTATTTAAGCTCTAAACCCTCTATATTAGCATCATTTCATCTTCTTGTTTTTTTTGCTAATGCATGCACACCTACACCCCACACACCCACTAAACACATAAAATAAAATGCCCTCCAGCGGGCTACTGGTGTGCATGTTTTTGACCAAACTTTCAGAAACCAATTCCATGAGGGCTCTATGTCCTCTATCGGGACCTGTGCTCACCACTCAGCACTGTGTACCTCAATTGGCATTTGCCAGAGAACACCAGAATTGGCAGGTCTGCCATTGGTGCCTCGTTCTCTTCGCAGATGAGAGCAGTAAACTCTGCTGCCTGCAACATCATCCCGCCTCTGGGAAGTTATATGCTTAGAGGGTCACACAGACATCCATGTGCTAGCCAACGGTACCCTGACCGCTGTTAGGTACCCATCTGAAATCCTGAGACACTTCGTCAGACCTTACAGTGGTACAGTGGGCCCTGGTTTCCTCCTGGTGCAGGACAATGCCTGGCCGTATGTGGCCAGTGTTTAGGCAGTTCCTGGATGATGAAGGCATTGATGCTATTGACTGGCTCTAATGCTCCTCAGACCTGAATCCAACTGATAAATTCTGGGCTGTTATGTATTGGAACATTCCGATGCTACCAAGTAGCACCACTGATCATGTCTAGGAGACCCCCCCCCCGCCATACACACTAATGCAGGGCTGACAAACCCGGTTCCTGGAGATCTACTGTCCTGTAAGTGTTCTCTTCATCTCCTTATGTGACTAACCCGGTTAAGCTTTTCATCCAGCTCATCATTATCCATTATTAGAATCAGATGTGCTAAATTAGAGTTGGAGAGGTAACCGACAGGAAAGTGGATCTACAGGAACCGGGGTTTGTCAGCCCTGCACTAATGACTCATATTATGAGTTGCTGTGATCCAATTCACAGCCTGTGATTTTAATTGTGAGTTTGAATCCAGCCCTCAATTGCTTGGAGATTTTGTTTCCCACAAATTACACAATGTACAGTAAAGATTTAGATCTTTAATAAGTTTTGTTCATCGAGACCCAATATGTGATTTAAGTGGGGGGTTTTTGGAGTATTGTGCCTAAGATCACTGATCTACTAAATTACTTATGTAAACATTTTATGAAATGGTTTGTCCACAGCCTATGGAATCAAGAAAATCAACAGAATCCACGATGTCCCGGACACATAGCGGCCGGCCGGTCAAAAAGACACAAAGGAGTCGGAGGTCTTCCAAAAAGAGATCTGTCAGTGCCAAAGCGACCCAGTCAAGAGTGGACATTCTTAGTCCAGCAGCAATGGAGAATGTTTACTACATTTCTCATAATGCAGTTGACTGTCTGAAGTTTCGAGGCTTTGTATGGCCTGAGCCAACAAAGAAAAGATGAAAGAAGGGCAAGAAACAGAAAAACAAATGATTGTGCCAGAACCAGAGCAAAGATTTTTTTTAGATCATTTTAATGTACATGTAACTATGTAATTAAAGTGTCTGAGTTGGTTGCCAGAACCGTGTCCATGTGTCTTGGCAAGTATTCAATAATTGTCTATTTCATGTAGGTAATTTAATCCTAAATACCACAAAAAGTATTGTTTTAGATCAGGGGAGGGCAAACTTTTTCGCTCGGGGGACACATCAGGATTTTGAAATGAAATCAAGAGCCACATTTGTTAATCGTAAATGATTTGCAGGCCAGAAAAGGGCAAAAGTTAAAACATACGTAAATATGTACAGTAGATCCATTATAATGTTTAAATTCTGACTCGGATGTATAAGAATGTGCTGGGGAGTTGATTTTTAATTCCCCTCAAAACAATTTTCTTACCTTCCACAGGTCGGATGGAACAGCCTCGCTGGGCCCCCCTCGGGCCGTTGTTTGCCCACCCCTGTTTTAGATACTATTTTTTAAACATAATCCAAGTGGTATTTTTTTCAGGGGGGGTGGTGGTCTCCATTTGTGTTGAATTGAGAGAATCACTGAAATGAAGGTTAGTGCTTCATTGTCTGGTGTGCAGTATTGGCAGCAGGTGAACTTTGAAGGCCTCTGGTGGACTGGAAATTAGTTGTTTTCCCAAGTGCTTTGTAAATGACAATATGGTCACTTTTCTGTCTGCTGGCTTATTTACCCAAATGTTTCATGAAGAACTAATGTTTTCATGATTCATGCTGTGAATAAGCATTCCTAGTTAGAATAAATGCCCTAATAAGACATTTTACTGGATGATTAAGTATTAAACTAGTACCGGTATAAAGCTTGAAATGTATATCTTGTCTGACAACATTTCTCTTAATTTGCTTGACAAAACTAAAGGATGCAACATTATTACTTTTAATTATTTCGACAAGACTAAAATTCTTTAATATTTTATTCATTCAGTGTGATGCAGAAACTTGATAAACCAAACTAAGCAACTTTATTCATGCAGGCTGATTAGATGCAGATCTAGTTAGACCTAAAATTTTATAGAAAAGCGTTTAGCCAAGAATAGATTTTTGCCAAGATTTACATTAACTACTTATTCAGAATCCCATAAAACTACCCAGTAACTGCATTCTGTTTACACAGCGAATGACATGCATATATGATTGTCATATTTAGGTAAATCTTTTGGCTTGTCCTGCTTGGCTGAGTTCAGAAATAAGTCCAAGTTCAGTTTATCCCATGTGTCTTCTTTGCATATGCACCTATTAATAGCACCCTCACAAAATTATCTTAAAGATTTTTTAAGAATACATACTTAAACATAAAGAAAAAAAAAATCAAGGGTAGTGGCCCAGTCCAGGCATTAAAAACCCAGCTTGGGGAATCCATTTGTACAGTCGAATATACTGAAAAATATTAAATAAGGCATGAGACCTAAAACAAAAATACATCCCCTGCGTGTCCGTCTTAATGTTCCCATAGATTTAATATGCATTATTTTCCATGTTGATGATGAATTTAGTTTTTACTCCTCTGGGGGTTTCTTCTTTGCCTCCACGTCCTTTTTAAAAGCTTCTATCTTTTTCGCTATGTTGGGGACCTGAAACAGAGGAGATGCCAAAATGAGTATTCAATGTGCTTGTGAATCATGCCAATAAAAAAAGAAACCGCTAAGTTGCTTAGCATTTGTTAACAGTTGTTATTACCGCTTAGGTAATAATGCTAGTTTCATTAAAGTTACCTCATAGTTTTGAGCAAGGTACATCCCAACAACGTTCCCCAAGGTAAAACCAGCCTGCAAAATTGTAAAGAGACATTGTTATTAAAGACTGAATAGCTATCTACTAAATACGGTTGCTAAAGGTCGGAAGTTAGCCCGCAAAACGGTAGTACTAGCTAGTTCGGATAGTTTGCTAACTCATCCACATCACAACTAGATGCAGATATTTGGCAGGTATTGATTTCAAAACTAACTCACCAGAAACTGCAGCATGGTTTAGCTGAACAAAGTTGTAAAAGGTTTGTGTACTTCTGCAATCCAGTTGCAGAATAAATGTTATAGTGTTTTCACTATGTAAGAGCGGGCATAGTGTGAATTCTTCTTCAATGGGTTTTTACGGCAGTTAGCATCAAGCATTGGTGCATTACCACCACCTACTGTGCTGGAGTTTGAGCCAGAGAGAAGACCTAAATTCTTACCATTCTGTCCTGTCTCTTCTAGAAATAATTAAAATATATATTATTAGAAACCTGATCCGCAGACCTACTCGGTACACTATTCATACAGAATTCCTGTTATCCCGTTCTCAGACATAGTCCTAATCCCTAAACGCTCAAACTGCATTACCATAGGCTTCCGTTTCAATTTCTTGTCACATGGATATTTCCATATAAATTGTAATGTTTTTTCCCACCCACTGTGTCCCACCCCCACTCAAGTCTAGTGGGAGATGTTTTTCTGTTCTTATTTTTTATGCCCCCCTCCCAACACCAAATTTTAAAAAGACGCCTGCCCTTAGTGTTTCTATCCCACTGCTTCTGACATTACCATGATTTCCCAGATGATAAACTTTGCCTCTGACTGGCTCGTGGGTACGGCTATTTCCTCTGCACCAAGGGCATGTTTGGCTAGCACATCAGCCGCTTTGTTTCCTTTCATCCCAACATGTGCTGTTGAATCACATGATATACCGCCATAATCTTGTATTGGTCATATTGATGCAATGAACGTAGCCCCAAGTGAGTAACGCCCTGTCCTCTTCTCCTTCCCCATCAGACAGCGCATCACATTCATGACCTCGTTACATCCCCCCACCACTCTCCACATGTTCTCGTATTAGCTATTAAATTACCTCCTAGGACCCCGAAGACACCCGCCCTGTCCATGCTTCTCCTAAACATTCTTGGTCTTTTCAACTAAAATATAATCCTCTAAGTTATTTTCCTTGTCCAAGAGGCTCTATCATCAGCAGATAGCTGCCAATATCTAGTTATATCTGACTATAGACATTGATTGTAACTGAGAACAGTATCCGTCTGATCGGTCCCTTGCATTTTACTATTATTATGTTACTACTTAACATGTATTCTCCAGTTTCATAACACCTACAATTAAACATTTGTATCAACCGTGATGTTTATGCTTAGCAACCGTGTGACGCATTATCTCAAAGTGAACGCTATTGCCCTTTATCTGGACATAACGTTGTTTGGTGATGACCGGTTATAATTGATCTTTATGTAACTCTGCTAAAGATCTAAGGTATAGTATGGCCTTTATCTCATGCGTGTGTGTTTGTTTAGAAACTGATTTTGCAGAATTATGTCCTGACTGTTATGACATGGTTGAAAATGTGTAAGATTAGAAACGGTTGTCGTCAGATACGCCTATAAGATTGGTCCCAGTGGTGCAGACTCATAGATATAAAGCATAGACTTAGCATGGCTAAGTAATCTTACCGTGGACCAGTGCGGAAAAGTCAAGACACTTTACACTGGTCATGGTGGGTTTTTGTAGCCATGTTCTATTCTTAAATTGCTCCGCTCTGATTTATCGGGGCTTTACCGCATCAGCCTCTGGTGTTATAATAAGCAGAGCCGGCCCCACGGGTAAGCGGCTGCTAAGGGCCCCCGACTGCTAGGGGGGCCCCAGGCAGCAAGTGACCCTCTAACCACTAAGGGAGATGGGGCCCCCAAAAGGATAGGTTCGGCACTACAAATATGTGTCAAACAAATGTAATCGCCTGATTCGGATTCTAGAAGTTACACTCGGTTACACTACATCCATTGAGAATTCTGCGTTGTCATCAGCCCTCAACCATTAAAGAATGACTTCTTTGAAGTTGATGCCAGCGCTGTTATGCCTCAACCACACCAAATGCGCTGGGTATGCATGGTTTTGTTGCAATTCCTTCGCATATCGCTACACTTGATTTAGGACACATTTAAAAATAGAGGAGAGGCTAATATGTGCGGATTAAATAATATTTCTAGAATACAAAAAGGTGGTCTTTTAAAAATGTAACACAAAAGGGTAAACGAGGAATGTTGCTTGTTTGCTATTCCCAGCAGATTCAGTACATGTACGTTTTGTTTTTCTGGCTGATTTAATTGATGATGTGTTGATGATCAAAGTCTGAATCTTGATTATTGATTTCACAGCAGTTAATTATTGTAGCTTACTTATTTCATGTTGACACATTATATAGTGTCCAGGCTTCAGAGAATGACTGACAGGGTCATAGAACATGAAAATACAATCGCATTGTAGTCACATTTTAATTAAGCTAAGAAAAAAACGGTAGAACGTGGAAATTCAATTGCAGGGGTTGGCGCTGTTTATCACTTTTCACGTTTGAATTAACTTCTGAATTATGTTAACCACAAATCCGGTCATTACTTAATTTTGAGAGCGAATGTGCATTTCAGAACATGAAAACGGTCATGCAAATCATATTATTGCATTTGTATTGTCATATTTACTAAAGTAATGAAGGCAAATGTGGAAAATGAAAACGCAATTTTTTATTGCATTAACTTTTGAGTTATGTCAACTATCCGCTTCCATAAAGTCCATTCAATCCCGATTCAAAATATGTAATTTTCATAGTCATGGAGTTCTTGACCTCATAGCTATTGACATGCGAGAACTTATGTCTTCTGAATATCCGTCGTAAAACCAACTTTACCTATCTATAACTTGCTAGCTACTAACAAACTCCGTCTGTTCTAGCTAAAGAAGATGTAGTCTGTAAGTACTGTGAGTATGTATAAAGACTTGTGGGCAGCTTTTTGGTTGTTTTAGTCATTATAATTATGTAGGCACTAGAAATAATATTGTATATATTTACAAATACATTTAGTCAATTCCATTCTGACAGGGCTTTTGGATGCGATTTGATGCAGAACTTATACACTGACAACTTCCTGTTTGATTAACGGACAAGATAGTCAAACCGGTAAAATCCAACGTTTCTGTGTTGCTTCTAACGATTTAATTTAAACTCCATTATTCTTAACGCCTACAGATTTAATTTCACAAGATAGTTCTACGTGTTTCTAACACTGTACATTGGTTTTTCAGCTGCTCCATCACCACCCCCCTGTCTGGTCCTATGTGCCGCTTTAATGTTTTTCTGTAATGGGGGCATGTGACCGACATAACCAATCAAGGCAGATGACTTCGCTGCTACATAAACTCCTCTCTGTACCGCACCGCCTTTTCGGTGCCGCGCTGAGAAGGCTGAATCTTAATTCTTGTTTCTGAATGAAGAAATACTTTCGTTTCACATCTTTCTAGGATTGATACTACCGCGTCTTTTGAGATGACATCTGCACATACTGTAACCCTTGACACTGGTGCCAGCATGCCTATTGTGGGTTTGGGGACATGGAGGGTAAGTGTGTAATGTCTGCTAGTCAACGTGTTAGCCATG
>JACXGK010015693.1:0-10155 GCA_016801125.1 Novumbra hubbsi | reverse complement strand
AGCTCACAGTGCTTACCTAGCGCACAGTGTTTACCTAGTTTCACAGTGAATGCCTAGCTCCCAGTGCTAACCCAGTTCACAGTGTTAACCTAGCTCACAGTAAATTACTAGCTCACAGTGCTAACCCAGCTCCCAGTGCTAACCCAGCTCACAGTTTTAACCTAGCTCACAGTAAATTACTAGCTCACAGTGCTAACCCAGCTCCCAGTGCTAACCCAGCTTACAGTGCTAACCCAGCTCACAGTGCTTACCTAGCTCACAATGCTCGCCATCAGAACCATCTGCACACAAGCAGAACAAGTGCTTCCCAAAAAAGGAGGACACAGGAGTGCCACCATTATGGCAGAAGCCTTCTAAAAACAAAAGAATGGCAAGAGTGAGGACAAACACGGTGCAGAGTGAGGAGCAAACACAGTGCAGAGTGAGGAACAAACACAGTGCAGAGTGAGGAGCAAACACAGTGCAGAGTGAGGAGCAAACACAGTGCAGAGTGAGGAACAAACACAGTGCAGAGTGAGGAACAAACACAGTGCAGAGTGAGGAGCAAACACAGTGCAGAGTGAGGAACAAACACAGTGCAGAGTGAGGAACAAACACAGTGCAGACTGAGGACCAACACAGTGCAGAGTGACCACAAACACTGTGCAGAGTGAGGAACAAACACAGTGCAGAGTGAGGAACAAACACAGTGCAGAGTGAGGACAAACACAGTGCAGAGTGAGGAACAAACACAGTGCAGAGTGAGGAACAAACACAGTGCAGAGTGAGGACAAACACAGTGCAGAGTGAGGACAAACACAGTGCCGAGTGAGGAGCATACACAGTGCAGAGTGAGGAAAAAACACAGTGCAGAGTGAGGACAAACACAGTTCAGAGTGAGGAACAAACACAGTGAAGAGTGAGGACAAACACAGTGCAGAGTGAGGACAAACAGTGCAGAGTGAGGACAAACACAGTGCAGAGTGAGGACAAACACAGTGCAGAGTGACCACAAACACAGTGCAGAGTGACCACAAACACAGTGCAGAGTGACCACAAACAGTGCAGAGTGAGGACAAACAGTGCAGAGTGAGCACAAACACAGTGCAGAGTGAGGACAAACACAGTGCAGAGTGAGGACAAACACAGTGCAGAGTGAGGACAAACACAGTGCAGAGTGACAACAAACACAGTGCAGAGTGAGGACAAACACAGTGCAGAGTGACAACAAACACAGTGCAGAGTGAGGACAAACACAGTACAAAGTGTTATTGTTTGTAGGATGTTGTTATGGTATATATTTGGTGGAATCAAGCTAGATGTACCTGATCTTCTGCGATTGGGAAAATCTAAAAGGGTGTGTCTTTTCTGTCTCAGCGAACCCTGTGAAATCAAATCTGTTATTAGAGACAGATGCTGTTTTTCTATGGATTATGTTTCACATCCCTTTAACGCAAGCATCAAGCCAATATTTCTAAGCAAAATAAGTTCCCAATGCCTCAGCAAAAAACAAACATCACTGGAACTCTTCTTACCGCCTCTGTCTGTGGCACCATCGATATGGCTGCGGTCAAAATCAGCAACAAAGTACACTTTGCCATCTTTCTTTGCCGGTTTGAGAAATGCTGCGGGTCGAACTGCCAAGCTCTCTCAGAAGTAGTTCTGGAATCTCAGATGGGGAAATGTGTCTCTGCTAAGAGGCACATCTACTTATGTAGTGCGAGGAGCGGATTTGATTGGTTGGGGGGAAGCTCGGAGACAGGATGGGGAGATTTGATGTGGCATGTTTAAAATATGCAAATAAATACTCTGGGATTTTTACAGGAAGACTAAATCCTCATTGATTTATATTTAATATTTTTTTATTTTGGCCAAAGATCTGTAATACAAGTTTGCAATGACAATATAGCACACGGTGGTGTGGTGAATGTCTAATATACCAATGCCAATATAGCACAAGGTGGTGTGGTGAATGTCTAATATACCAATGACAATATAGCACAAGGTGGTGTGGTGAATGTCTATTATACCAATGCCAATATAGCACAAGGTGGTGTGGTGAATGTCTAATATACCAATGACAATATAGCACAAGGTGGTGTGGTGAATGTCTAATATACCAATGCCAATATAGCACAAGTGGTGTGGTGAATGTCTAATATACCAATGCCAATATAGCACAAGGTGGTGTGGTGAATGTCTAATATACCAATGACAATACAGCACAAGGTGGTGTGGTGAATGTCTAATATACCAATGCCAATATAGCACAAGGTGGTGTGGTGAATGTCTAATATACCAATGCCCAGATCTGTGCTTGGGAACTTGTGGGCATAATCCTTTAGAACGGCATCTGTGGTGGTACGTTATCTATATACCAAAAACACCAGAGATGCCTTGTAGCTTTTATGAACTATTATACAATCATGTTTCAGGTATTATACTGTGTTTTACTATTCAATTCAGGCAAGGAATTTAGGCTAAATATCTAAAGAGTACCAGGGTGAATCTTTTCCCTTGTCAGTCTCTATATCTGTGCATTTGAGGTTTCTCTGAGTTTACCACTTGGTGACTTCACAATCCAGTAGAGCCTTCGGAAACATGTTGACAACTTCCAGGTTAGCTTTTCTCCCTGACACATTATGTTGAGCAACAAGGGGACTGGAACATATCTGATTGTTTAGTTTCACCCTGTGATACCAGCTACACAAAAGTTTGTATCCAGACTTGGTTTCAACAAAGGAAACCAAAATTGCTCAGACACATAAACATGGAGGAAAATATCATGTTTTGGGTTGTTTATAAGGTTGCGACACTCCTACAAATATATTTCCATAGGCCACATGAACGTATAAAATTAAATGAAGGCAAGATGTTTTTCTTGTTGACCTTTACTGAAAGCTGTCAACGTCACATAGATGTGTCTATACATAGAATGCTGTACATCTTGCACACCAATAAACATTATGCTTAACAACTGTTATTATATTCTAATCAAAGCAAGATGTGAATGAAGCTGACTTGTTTGCCCGAACTGATCTCTAAAGGAAACACTTGACCTTGGACTCGTGCCAAATATCTGTGGTCTGTTTCATTTGATTTGAACGTACATCGTGGTCAAGTATGGCAGTTGAAGAACAGAGCGAATCCTAATGTGTGTATTTTTATTGGCATCACAATCAATGGTACCTTTTATAGATTTTTAGTCTACATCGCCACCTAGCGAATAAACAGTATATGTTGTTGGTAATTCCAGGCACCTACATTATTATATTTATACCTACATTAGCACATTTCATAAATAAGTATGTTTACAATTCAGAATTGGATGTGTTGGACAGGGCCGGACTCTTGCATTGACGATGAAAGACATTAATAATTCTGATTAATTTTATTAGGCCTAATACATTCAGCCAAATGTACAGGCTTCTACTTAAAGCCCAGTTTATCTTTACCTTCAGGTGTATTCTGTAAGTCTCTTCAGTAGATTCTTACTAACGTTTAAAGTAAAACAAATATGTACATATGGATCCCGGAAGTCAGCTTGTCTGGATCCTGCTTCTCTCAAATCCTCCCGAATGGGTCTGGACGGCCGCTAGAGGAGGGGGCGGATGAGGGAGATTATCCACGCGACGACGCACGAGTGTTCGCCGTACAGAGGCGCTTCAGACGAAGCAAACAGGTGGCTACCTAGAAGAAAATGGGCAACGGTGACTCGAAACTCCACTTCAGAAAAGCCGTGATACAACTTACAACCAAAACACAGGTTTGTTGAAATAATATTTTTCCCCCGTGTAAGGCACATACAGCATTTCAACATTTGTGAACAATTTCGGTCAAGGTAAAAATAGCAATTCGAATGTACCAGATGGTAGCCTAGAGTTGTATTTGACGCACCGTGATAAAAAGGGTGGATAAATAGAAGTAAGCTTTCCTTCGGTCCAAAAATAGTATTTATACCACTGGTTTAATGCAAACTTTTAGTTACAACGTATGGCTAGGTTATTAGTATTTTTCTATTGGCTATATCTGAAACTAGATCATTTGTGTATTTATAAATACTGCGAATTTGGGTTATTAAATAGTTAACGTAAAAAAGTCGGCACAAATGTTTATATTTTGTGATTCATTTTTAATGTTTATTACATTACATCTTCAATTAACACCGCTTAAAGCCTGGTAACTCGTGCAGTCATTCAAAGGTGTATCCTCACCGAACTTCGATGAGATGCAGCTCTGAAAAGCCTATATTCGTTCTTCTCTTACTTTCAGTTAAATTGATTGTCTGCACGGTTTACCGGACTATTAAAAAGAAAGGACGCTAAAATATCATTAACTGCAGCTTTGTGATTACGCGGTTGTTGAATGCGTCATAACGCTCTGATACGTTGGCTGATTTAAGATAAGCTGCCGGACGTGTAAATTATGAAAATACGCGTCAATCTAAAGTGCATTGTTGTGATATATATATATTGTGATATATATTTTGTTGTGATATATTTCGCCATCAAAGCGATTCTTTACTATATCCTAGAATGTATCGTCTTATAACCTAAATTAAGACAATGGAATAGTCTTATTCTGGATATTTTAACTTATTGTCTGTAAAGCAAAACAAATCCCCTCATTCACCATGTTTTTCTTTTATAGTTTTCCTGACACGGATCTATGTCCTCGACCAAAAGTCACAATGCATGAAGAATTCTTGTCTCACTGAGTTTAATCGGTTGTCCAGGTGAAACCGGCCCTCCGTGTTTGTCCACATTTAGCTGCCGTCTTCAGCCAAGCAGGTTTCCTAATTAATAATGCACGAGATAATAGAGATGAAACACGGCAGCGTCACAACCCCTCTGAACTCGATGGGGATCTTACGTAACCTTTCTGAGTGTAGTGACGCGCGGGGCTGGGATGGTGCGTGCGTGCGTGCGTGCGCGAATTTACATTTGGGTCTAGGTGCAACTGCAGAATGAAGCTAGTTACTTCTGACTCATTGCTTGGGTCTGCACGTCAGGCTGCTAGCTAGCTGCTGGCCACAATGGGTCCTGAATCCTGTTTGCAGGACTCTTATCATAAAAATGACTGACCGAGTACTTTTTCACAACGCTGTCATCTTGGGGAATGTTTACAGGATCCGATAGGACTTAACCTCCGTTGTCCTGTATTCTCCCAACGTTGTGGTTACGGAGCCTTCGGCGTGGTACGATGGGCAACCAATCCGATCCCTGTTTTCTGCCTCCTCTCCTCCAGCCCGTCGAGGCCACAGACGATGCATTCTGGGACCAGTTCTGGGCCGACACCTCCACCACCGTCCAGGATGTGTTTGCTCTGGTGCCAGCCGCAGAGATACGAGCTGTCAGGGAGGAATCCCCATCCAACCTGGCAACGCTCTGTTACAAGGTTGTGTGTGTGTGTGTGTGTGTTATTCGTTGTGTGTGTAAAACTTTTCATTTGTTTACCTGGGATTCAGTCGGTGTAAAAGGAATGCAATACAGTGTACAGTAACAGACATTTTATTCTGTAACTATATTTTTACATTTGTGTCAAGATATCCAAGAGGGGGAAACCTTCAATGGACGTGTGTTTTTAAGCAGAGGCTTGTTGCCAACCCTGCGAAAGGAATGCCAGTGTTTGTCTTCCCAGTTGAGGTCAAAGGACATCCTGCAGCAGATGGTCAGGTGTACATGGGAGAGTGTGTTGACCCTGTGAGAGGTCAAACCGAGCCAAAACTGGAAATGTTCCTGTGTCCAGGCGGTTGAGAAGCTTGTCCAGGGCGCTGAGTCTGGATGTCCCTCGGAGAGGCAGAGACAGATCGTCTTGAACTGCACTCGTCTCCTCACCCGTATCCTACCGTACATCTTTGAGGACGCAGACTGGAGAGGGTTCTTCTGGTCCACCGTCCCCGGTGCCGGACGAGCTAGGGTAAGATTACAGTACTAGTTCCTGATATTTTACTGTCCTTGGGTCATTTGGTACATTCAGTTCATGATGTTTGACTGTCCTTGGGTCATTTGGTACATTCAGGTTATGATGTTTGACTGTAGATTACACAATGAATACTTGAGTGGAGTGAAGGGCCTTTAAATTAAATCTGGTAAATTAAAGATGCAATCTGGGACTTTTGCGATTAACAAAATACATTTTTAAATCTCCTATTTTGTGCTAGATGTGTAAAATGTGGTTTAAATCTATCTTTTAAAAGTAGAGTCACTATATAATGTTCCAGTTAGCCGTACATTTCCAAGTTTCAGATGTAGTTTTGATGACCTGGTGCCCAAATCGGCACATACGGGACATAAACGTTTTGGTACCTTGTCGAGTAAATCATTATTCTGTGGATGATGTAATTAAGCAATCAGACTCACTGAACTATCCAGACAGATCAAAGATACATTTGTTGTTCTATGCTGAGCGATGGATCAGGTTTGAAAAATATCAATAGAAACATACAGAATACAAGTAATCTAAACATTTCTCACTACATACAACAAGGCACATAACGCCCCCCCCTCCCAAAATGAACATGTCAAAGAAGTATGCTTTTTTTGGCCTGGATATTGGAGATCAATCCAAAACAACACCCTTATATTTTACTAATTGTCAGCCATTGGGTCAGCCACTGCATCACAGAAGGAGACTTTAAGCACAAAACAAATGGTGTTAGGGTTGCTGGCCCAGGCTGAGAGAACTTTCTGAGGGGGTTTTCTGCTGTCCTCTGTGCCTGGACCAGCTGGGTCTCCGGTTACCTCAGCCTGCCTGGACACTGCAGATATTGTGCCTCCATCCTCCCTCGTAAATGGTTGAATCGGGAGGTATTGAATGACCATTTAATTACAGTGAGACGTTGTATGGATGAATGAACTGCAGTGGGAAATCAGTGCCGAACTGTTGTAGCAGGAAGTGAGGAGGCATTACTTACTGAATTAAACTAGTTGGACTTTGGTCGGTTTCGCTCTTGGTATTCTGTTTCCTTTACTGATGAGTGGCAAATTCAATGACACTGCTTTTCCCGACATACACTAAAGTGCTGATAGTAACAGGATTCCGCAAAGACAAATGCAAATGTTCATATAGTTTCATAGAAGCCTGTCACCCATAGGATAGAAACCAGGGTCACTTCCTGGTTAACTCCGATGTCCAGGAGTTTTTTTTCTTCCAGCCGGATGACGAGAAAACCGCAGGTGTGATGAAGAGGAGATGTAATGTGTCCGTGGACGGTGATGAACATTGTCGTTTCCCAGCAGGATGAAGGTGAGGAGGACGACGATGGGGCCCGGCCCCTGGCGGAGTCCCTCCTCCTGGCTGTAGCTGACCTGCTCTTCTGTCCAGATTTCACCATCCAGAACAACCAGAAGGCCAGCCCCGTGAGTAACCCCTGCAGAAACTACAACGATGGGCCTGGAAAATCTGTTTTCTATGTACCTAAACGCCGGGCGTTAAACATTATCCTGCACCACTTTCTGTACTTTGAGGGGCCAAATTGCAAGTCAAGATCCGTGCAGATGTGCAAGATCTGCGCCAACGTCCACGCGACCTCCAGTTAGACGGAAGTGAGCAGAATGTTCCATTGGAGCCCAGTAATGGTGTCCAGCCATGTTCAGACCCGTTATCTCCATCAGCTCCGAGGGCCAGAACGGTGTTGACTCCAGAGTTAATGAGTGACTAGTCCTCCATCGAGGTGTGCATTGAGGTGTGGCCCCGGGCCGTGTTTGTCAAACGGGCTGAGAAAGGAGGACCGCCGGAGGCTTGGAGTCGCTCCTTATTCCCTGAACAAACACTTCCTTGTTGCTGTTGCCGCCTCCCAGGCCTCCGTGGGGTTTGACGTGATTTGAAATGCCGTCCTCCACTTGACCACACAAAGACACACCCTCCCATCCCCCAACACCCCCACTTGGTGATGCCGTCACATGACGGAGTGAGAAATGGAGAGCATTTGTTGTGGCGCTGACGGGGAGAGACGGAAGGGGTGTGTTCTCATGGTTCAGGCCGGCACACCGTCGTTTGGGAGGGTTCATTGGCCTGAGAGAGAGGACAGGGGAACGTGTGCACACACACACACACACACACACATGCAGACACGTCTCTCACTTCCACGGGGAGGGTCAAGTAGAGTGAGAGTACAGTGTTGTGTGTGTATCTTTTATTCAGTGTATTCAAATGTCTGCCTTATCTCTGCTGAGGTGTTGAACAGTAACCTACTCCAGTCATGAGCGCTCTGGGCTCTGGTCGGATCACATGGTGGAGTGTGTGTGTGTGTGTGTGTGTGTGTGTGTGGACCTCTGCATGTCCCGACTGGCATCCTATAAATATGGTGCACTAGTTTAGAGCCCTGGTCAATAGTAGTGTGCTAGCTTTAGGGAATAGGGCACTCAGTCACACCTACCGTGGAGCTGGCCTCAGGAACATGCGTCTGGACACTGATAAGGCTGTCCATCTCGCTTCACGTCTACTGTTGTACCACGGTCCAATATTCCTGTCCAGGAATAGCTGTCCCCTTTGTTAATGAGTGAAGCCCGGTCCACAATGAGACTCTGTGACCTCAACACTGTGTGACTGACGTCCTGTTTGACCTTTGAAATCCTTGTACAGGACCCGTTGTGCAGTGAACAATATTTTGTTGGTCTTGTGTTGTGGTGAAACAGCCACTATGCCACATTTGGGAGGTTACATCCGGGTTTTCTTCCACACAGGACAGCCCAGAGGACATGCACTCCATAGACAGCTGTGAGTACATTTGGGAGGCAGGGGTGGGGTTCGCTCAGTCCCCCCCCCAGAACTACACCCACGACCTCAATAGGTGAGACCCCCCGCACCACAGGTGGAGATGGGTGGGGGAGGGGGATTCACGTAGTGGAGGTCTAATGGCTGATTTGAGAGTATATTTGAAATGTTATTCCATCTCCACACGTCCTGCTCAGGACTGAGCTTTTGAAACTGCTGCTGACCTGTTTCTCGGAGGCCATGTACCTTCCTCCCTCCACGGACAACCTCCTCCTCAACCCCTGGGCAACTTTCTTCTGCTCCACAGAAAACAGGTAACTCACTCTTAAGCACCTTTTTGAGGAACAACCTCGTAGTCTGGTAACACACACTTTAGCACCATGAGGAACAACCTCTTGGTCTGGCATGAGCGTCTTATTCTGACTGCGTTGTGACTCCCAGACACGCCCTGCCGCTCTTCACGTCTCTCCTCAACGTGGTGTGTGCTTACGACCCGGTGGGCTTCGGCATTCCCTACAACCACCTCATGTTCTCGGACCCCCGGGAGGTTCTGGTGGAGCACGCCATCCAGATCCTCATAGTGACCCTGGAGCATGGTGCCGGGGTGGCCCCGCCCAGCACGGACTTCTCCACCTCCGTCACGGAGGACCACGAGGTACCTTCACAAGTCGGGTGATGAATTGTAGATAATGAAAATAAAACACCTGATAATTGTATCCCAAACAGATTTAAGGTTGGCTTGCTGCTTATAGAGCATGATGTCCTCTTCCTGAGGAGGTTGATCTGGCCAGTCAGTGGGCAACGTTTATATTTTTAAAGAATGCTACACGCCCACTCCTTGGTCCACCTACACCCCTAGTGTTCAAATAGTGAACTGCTGCTTTTAAATATCCGTTACGTCTTTCGTTTTGTGGAAGGTCAGGCTTCCACTCGTGGTCATTAATCATATGTCATGTGCCATAGGGACATTGTGAGGGTTTAAACCCATTTGTTTTTCTCTTCTCAGCCTGTGGGACCTGATAATCTGTTTGTAAACTACCTTTCCAGAATCCACCGCGACGAGGTGAGTGACTTGATGGGACAGTCCGAGGTCATGTTGTGCTAAGGGCTTGTTTAGGTTATGGTACATTTTCTGTGACGTATCGATGAAGATGCTGGATTATTTTGTACCCTTGTAAATAACAATAGATTAGGACGCCACCTGCTGAGGAAGCATGGGACACCTTTTTGACTATTGACACTCACCCGTTTGCACTATAAAATAATGATAATTATTACAATAATAAATAATCTCCAATGCAAATCTGGCAACAAGGGTCACTTAAAGACAAACTGTAGTGGAGGAATGCACATAGTCATTTGATATGCGGTCCTTCCTGTCTTTCCCCAGGACTTCAGTTTTATTCTGAAGGGTGTGGCAAGACTGTTGACCAACCCTCTGATCCAGACCTACCTGCC